>JAODLM010000508.1:0-102427 GCA_036937905.1 Salvia rosmarinus
AAGTGATACATTACCGTAAAATTTCACGATATATAAGTGAAAATAATTTTCACGTTCTCACTTAAATAAAGTTTTTATTTAAACCCTCTCCGACTACAATATACGTTAAAGAAACTAAACTATGGAATCATATCTGGAAAGGTTTTGAGATAGGAACATCTGATTGTCTAATTCTTCAAACAAAGTGAGTCCCTCCGACAAACTATTATGTATTATAAAAGTACATAGATATATAATACACAAATTCGTAGCATTGACAATCCATAATTTACTCTAAAACTTTAGAGATGGGCCGAGTATTTCATGAATTCTGTGGATGAGTAAAGCACCAGCTTTCTTCTATTTTGATGAAAAGTCCTTCGAGAAATAAAATCACAACTTTTTTCCTTCGATCGATGTCTTATATGTTGTTTTTCTCTCTCGAAAAACTCTTATTTATTTAAGTTTGTTATAACATAAATTCCCATCGTATTAGCTAGTTGTGGTTATTAAATTGCAATTTGATCTTGTAGGCTATATATAGGGTAAATACATAATTTTAACTTAATAAATTGAATTTGTGACAATTTTAATCTAATAAATCATTAATACCTTAATCAAGCTTAATAAATTGATTTTGTGATAATTTTAGACTGTAAGTGATTTTTCAACATTGAAAAACACAATTGACACCCGAAATGACATATAGAAAGCTTAAGTTAGAAACCTTATTGTAAAGGACTTACTAGCTAGCTATATGTTATTTCCGATGTCAATTGTACTTTTCGACACCGAAAAATCATTAACGAGCTAAAATTATCACAAAATCAATTTATTAGACTTGATTAAGGTATTGTTAATTTATTGGGCTAAAATTGTCACAAAGATAATTTATTAGGCTAAAGTTATGTATTTTTCCATATAAATATGATGTGATTATAGTGTGGATACTTCTTATAGTGTAAATATGAGGATAAATATCAATTATAAATCAATATGAACGCTTCAGATTCAATGCACAGATTATGACGCAGATACATAAATGTACAATTATATGCAAAAATATAAAAATATGCATATAACTAATTCAGGTGCACACTTAAAATAACCATTAGATTTCAACTTTAATGGATATGGTTTGTTACATTTATGTATATTAAAGACTATATGTACATGAATCAATTCATATATATTATATATGGGATGATTAACGTAAGAACCATTTTATCGTGAGAATATGAGAACCAAAAAATGATGAATTCATTGTGAAACTTGATGAATCCGTTGGGAAAGTTACTGAATCCAAAAGAAATAGAATTTTCGCTCCTCATGTGATTCGAACCCGGGTGAAAATTTCTGAATTTTTGAATTCAGTAACTTTCTCAACGAATTCATCAACTTTCATAGCAAATTTATTTGGTTCTTAGTTTTTAGGATACAAATGGTTCTCATTTCAACCTATATATATAGTAAGGTCCAAATAAGAATCATTTTTAACGAGAGCTAAAAACCACGAAAATTTATCATGAACAAAATGAATTTCTATGAAAGTTAATGCATCTGCTGGGAAAGTTATTGAATTCAAAAAATTAGAAATTTTCATCCAGGTACGAATCCCATTAGGGGCGAAAATTACATTTTTTTTATTCAGTAACTTTTTCAGCTGATTCATCAACTTTATAGTGAATTCATCATTTTTTTAATTCTTACGATAAAAATAGTTTTCATGATAATCATCCCATATATATATAAGCTATGATTTCATTGCACCTTAATTAGTCACATCGACTACTAAATTCTATAGGGATAATTGTGCGTAAATACACAATTTTGGAGATTTTATGAAGTGGAAATACACTAATATAGTATCCAAGTTAAGGAATGTCAAATTATAGCGAACATAAAATGTCAAATTATAGCTAAGTTGTTGGTCCTATTGGGACTATTATCACCAAATAGTACCGATAGGACCATTTGGTCATATTAATCTTATTAGTATTATTTGGTATAATTTGATATTTTATGTTCGTGCTATAATTGACATTCTTTAACTTGGATAGTACTCTCTATAACGCACGCTCTTTTATGAAATTGTGCATGAGCTTTTTCTTTCTGAACATAAATACTTGTAATTAACATTTTTTCTTATTTTTCACATGGTAAATATTTTTGGTCAAAATTAAATCTGACCTGTCTTATTACATGGCTTAGTAATAAAGACGTGTCATATGCATGACAAATTGACAACACTGTGGCAAGAAATTTATGAATATGTGTATTTATGAGATGATCTATCCTAAACCGTAAAACAAATGATTTAGCGATTTGAAATTCAGTTTTAGACGTGATTTTGGTATTTCATAAAATTGTGTAATTTTTCTTATTGGTTGATTTGACCAAATTGGAATTTCCGACCGTTAATTAGTCGGCTTTGATTGGGGGCACATTTAAAACCGTTTGCAAAAATTTAAAAATTGTAAATTTGAGTATTTCTGTTCAGGAAAAAAAGGTTTGTATGCAATATAAGAAAATTTCCAAAATTCGTATATTTACAAACAATTATCTCAATTCTAAAATACTGGTGGTTGTTCTTTATGAAGAGCATTTATTCGCTTATGTAATAAAAATAATAAAATATACAAGGAAAAGAAAATACATATAAAAACGAAGAAATGTGAATGGGCTAGACTAGTACTTAAAAGGTGAGCCCATTGCTTTACGGCTACAACTTTACCAAATCTAAAAACAGGTTTTCGATGCCTTTGAAGCAACAACTTAATATTATCTTTCTCCCAAAATAATAATAATAATAATAATTATCCCCCTTTTCCGGATATATGAATCTTGTTTTTCATCCCACCCACAATTTTCGTGAAGAAAAAAGGTCTGGATAAGAAATAACTAATCAACTTTTATATCAAAGAGTTTAGGAACTTAATGAGCAAATGCATAACTATATATTTCATCGTTTGAAGTTTTTTTCAATTATGTTAATATATTGTTAGTAAAATATTTAAAGTTTCATATTTTTTCACTTAATGTCCTTCGTAAAATTTTCGATGCTTACGTGGCTCGCCGGAGAATCCACATACGTAAAAAAATAATATAGTAATTTCAAAAGACTACGTTATTGTGGAGTTAAACCTGAGACCTTTAGCTCCAAATGTTAACCACTCTATCATCAAACCAACACACATGGTGTAATGTTTTTTTCACCTTTTTTTATTTGTCAAGTTTGCAAAGGAGTTGCTTGAAGTCAATTTATAACTTGTAATATTTTTTTAATCTGCATTTTGTCAACAAAATATTTCTTTGCTAGATTAGAGGTTTACTTCTGTTTAGCTTTAGTTAGAATGAGAATTGAAACAGAAATAAAATTATAAATTCCAATTATGAAATAACGTATCATCAAAAAAACATGGAAAATAGAGACTAAAATAGTTATAAATTTTAAAATTATATTTTCAGACAATAAATTGAAATGAATAAAAAACTAGAGAGAAACTCGAACATACGATGCTTATTGCTGGTAGGCCAAGTGGAACACGTGATCTCATGTGATTTCTGTCACAATCAAAAACAGAATTCTTAACTGGACAGAAAATTATAATCACAACAATCAAGAATTTAAAACCAAATAAGATAATAAAATATAAATAAATAAATTTAAAACCAATAAGAACGACAACCTCGTGCGTAGTTGGTGAGTATAAGTCAACCCACTTTCTTAAAAATAATCATAGAAGCAACATCTGTTCCGAGATTTGCGGAATTAGGCCCTCTGTTTAAGATTAATTTTAGGCAAGCAATCTTAATGATCTCTCTCTCTCTTTCAAAAGAAATTAACTATAATAATCAAATCTCGTCGACATTTTTTCTAATTGATTCTATTTATTTCAAGAATTATTATACAGAGGATTGAAGCTCGCCAAAATTATTTCCTATTTTCTTGCAAATAAAATGATACAAAAGAAATACATTAGTTATTTTTTCCTTAGTTGAATACAATAGTGGCTTTTGGACCCAATAGTTATCGTTAGAGATTAAAAAAGTATTAACTTTTTCTGAATTATGAGGAATGTGGTCATGAGGCATTGGTAATTTACAATGATTTATTAAAAATAATAAAAAACTAATCCTATTTATACTATAACGTTTTTTGTGTATTTCGAATTCAATCTTGATTATTTTGTCTTCGTGAATCGTGATTAATAAAAGTTGCAGACAAATAATTAACATTTCATAAATTCTTTCGTGAAAAGACATTTCATGAATCCGTATTATGGGTACACTTTTAAATACAACGTATATTGGTAATAATTATCGTGCAATTAACACAAGCCACGAATCACAACACACTTTGTTTTTAAGTATGTACATTGAATTTCGTCAAAACATAAAATGTGAGTATTTTTTTCTTTTCCAAAGCAATAAAAACAAATTAATGATTATGATGCAAAGTCACATTTTGCAACAATTTAAACGTCAACGCTTTGCCTCCTCTTTTAAGATATCTCATCAACAAGCTTTATCTCATCTTTTAACAAATCTCGACATTTAAGGCCCCACCACCCAAATCATAATTTTTTATCTGTTACAACATTCCCTTCGTTTTTATTAAGTTTTATTTTAGAATTTCGAAATTTGTTACATATTAAGTATCATTTTAAATTCAAATTATAATCCTATTGATCTAAAACTTTTTTGTATTAATGCAAAAAACGGATTATCTAAGTACTAAAGAAAACGTAAAAACAAAAACCGGTAAATAATTCTCCATTAACAAATGCAATGCACATTTCTGATTTCTCACTCAATCTCCCAAAGCATTTATCTATATATAAAACTCATAGAAAAACTGTTTTTCACATTCTCATCTGCAGAAAGATGGCTTCAAAAAACTCTCTTCGCCGTCGTATTTCGCATTTTCTGTTCGTTTTTCTGGTTTTCGCTGCCGTTTCATCTGCAGAAACGGCTGATGACGGCGTCGGCGCATTTGCTTTCTCTTCCAATTTTCAGTTCCCGAAGATTCAGGCGGAGAAACTCATCAGATCACTCAACTTGTTCCCCAAGCACGGCGCGAACCATCACGCCGCCGGCGAAGAAGCTCTCGGCGCGTCGCCGATCGTAGAGAAGCCGGTGAGGTTCCCTTTCATGGCTGATTCGGAGCCTTCCGTGAAGGATTTGGGCCACCATGCTGGCTATTACAGACTCCCACACACTAAGGATGCAAGGTATGTATGTGTGTGTGTGTGACAGAGAGAGAGAGAGATATATGCTGCATCCGATGAAATATATCGAGACATGTATACACTTTCTGCATTGTGTCTGTTCACTCTGTTTTTTTGCAACTGATTGAGGAAAGAATTGAGGTGAGTTTTGCACACATTAATGTGTGTCTGTGTTGTGGAGGATAGTGATGACTGTGAGTGAAACATTTTATGTAGTTTAATTGTTTGATTGCTAAATAGAATAATTTGATTATCTCTATTCAATTTGTGGGATATAATTAGTAGTAGTTTATGAAGGTTGAAAGCACATAAAATGTTTGATAATTGTCTTTGAGTGTCAAAAATTTTGTAAGAACTAATATACATACATATATATATAAGTGAATGGAGTTCACAACCACACAATTCATTCAAAAGAAAGTGTTTTCAAGGTTCCCAACTCGATGATATATCCATATAAGCAGAGTTGCTGACAATTGTTTAGATTCCATTCTTATTGTAAAAGCCACATTAGCTACATCCAACTGCGATATCTTGAATGAACGCCATCAATGTTACCAAACTAGGCCAAACATATCTAGTTTAGTCATAAATGTGATAAGTTGAGATGCTTGGCTTAGCTTCTTGAGATGATACTTGTAGGATGTTCTATTTCTTCTTCGAGTCGAGGAGCAGCAAGGCAGACCCCGTAGTGATATGGCTAACTGGCGGGCCGGGATGCAGCAGTGAGTTGGCTTTGTTCTACGAAAACGGCCCCTTCCACATTACAAGCAACATGTCCCTAGCATGGAATGAGTTTGGATGGGATAAGGTATTTTTTGGCTTCTTTTCAAGATTTGATTGCTTGTAATCTCATTTGTCTTTGGCGTTGTAAGCATATTTAGATTTGAATTCTTTCATATGCAGGTATCAAATCTTATATACGTCGACCAGCCTACTGGAACTGGCTTCAGCTACAGCTCTGATGATGAAGATATCAGGCACAATGAGGAGGGTGTTAGCAATGATCTATACGACTTCCTGCAGGTTCTTTTCCTATTTATGCAAGTATTGGATCTGACTGTGCATTAGTTTTCACTGATGAAAGAATTCTCTTCCGCATAGGCCTTCTTCAAGGAACATCCACAGTTTTTGAAGAATGAATTTTACATTACTGGGGAGTCGTATGCTGGGCACTATATCCCTGCTTTCGCTGCTCGTGTGCATCAAGGGAACAAAGACAAGCAAGGGCTTCACATCAATCTTAAGGTATATATATATATATATATATATATATATATATATATGTGGTCGAGTTATAATAAGAACCTATTTTTTTGTAAAAACCTAAAAACCAATGCATTTAAGTATAAAATTAATGCATTTTATGTATAAAACTAATGCACCCTTAAGTTCTGATAAAAGACAATACTATTAATCAATATTTCGTAATGCAGTAACTTTATACATAAAGTGCAACTTTGTATTTTTCGTTTTTATTTGAACTCTTCCTATATATATATATTTCTGAATTGCTGCGTTAAAGCTCAAGTACCCTTCTTCAAATCTGTTTTCATCCTGTTTTTGCCTGATATATATATCCGTTGTTTCATCATTTCTCAGGGATTTGCCATTGGCAACGGGCTCACTAACCCTGAGATACAGTACAGAGCGTATACTGACTACGCATTGGACATGAAACTAATCCAGCAATCGGATTACAACAGCATGATGAAGACAGTTTCGGATTGTGAACAAGCAATCAAGCTTTGTGGTTAGTTTAGTTTGCTTGATGCAAAATATGACTCTATTTTGTTGCTTGATGCAAAATATGCTCGATTTTTTTTTCTTGATGCAAAATATGACTATATTTTTGCTTGCTGCATTAGGTGCTGATGGTGGATCGTCTTGCTTGGCGGCCTACATGGTTTGCAACCACATCTTCAACCGCATAGTGGATCTCTCTGGTGGTAAAAATGTAAGCATTACTTTTTAGAATCTGTACATGGCCTAATGAACAGTTACAAAAACATCATAACCCAACAAATCACTCACATTTTCACCTCTCAAATGCAGTACTACGACATAAGAAAGAAGTGTGTAGGCGACCTGTGCTACGACTTCTCCACCATGGAGGAGTTTTTGAACCTCAAATCAGTGAGGGACGCTCTTGGTGTCGGGGACATAGACTTCGTGTCTTGCAGCTCCACGGTGTACGAGGCTATGGTGACGGACTGGATGAGAAATCTTGAAGTCGGAATCCCTGCAATGTTGGAGGATGGAATCAAGCTGTTGGTGTATGCAGGAGAGTATGATCTCATTTGCAATTGGCTAGGTAAGGATTCTTGCGTTTTGCCTAAGAAGCAATTTGCTTTTAAACATTTTAAAAAACTGAGAGAAGGACACAAATTTGATAATAGGGAACTCGAGATGGGTGCATGCCATGGAATGGTCTGGACAGAAGAGGTTTGCAGCGGCTGCCACCGCGCCTTTCTCAGTAGATGGGGCTGAGGCTGGGCTGCAGAAGGGATACGGACCTCTCACATTCCTCAAGGTGCACGACGCGGGCCATATGGTTCCGATGGATCAACCGAAAGCATCGGTGGAAATGCTGAGGAGGTGGATGCAGGGGAAGCTAATACAAGAGGATGAACATCTTACTCAATTGTAAATAACTTACTGAAGAAGGAGGTGTTCATGTATACATGTATGCAGAAGAATTATAGAGACTGTTAAAACAGATGAGATGCAGATTGATATGGTTTTTCTTCAAATAGAATGAAATGAATTTGAATCAGACCATTAGTTTTTTCCCTTTTCTTTTAAAAATTCCATAATTTGAAATTAAAAAAATAAAATAAAAATTGTGCTCAGTATAAAAATGAATTAAATTTACTTATGAACAGTTTTATATACCGTAACGTAAGTATTGTTTAGATCAAAAGGAACATCAAACTTTTGAGAAAGATAAAAATTTAGTGCAAAATTTAGCGCTATAACCCTAGTATTAAATCTGTGTATAATAATGATTATTAGTGTATGTTTCAGTTAAATCTGAGTGACTGAATATATCAAAATTATTTTTATTAGCATATATTAATGTTTTTAATATTTATTTTGGTGCTATTTTTATTTTTTATACGACAATTAAAAACAAATAAAATAGTGATTTTAATATATGTTTTCAAATAATCAAGTAATATAGAAGGAAAGTAACTCAGACAAAATATATATTTTGCACGTCCATTTTCCTAACTAATAATATATACCGAGACTTAATTGCACTTAATTATGTAACTAGTGTATAACCCGTCAATTTCGACAAGAAATCACATTACGTTGTAATTTATAAGTAGAAATTTAAAATAATAATTCAAAAATTATGTCTATGAGGATTTGATTTTTTTACTTACTATACATATAAAATTCAATAGAAATTAAATTCAACAGATATTTAAAAATATAATAATAAAATATTATTCTAAATATAGAAATAAAGACTAATTTAAAATGATTTTTTTCTAAAATATGAAAAAATAACTTTGTAATTATCTCACAATTTATCTAAAATTTCATTACCGTATTAGTTATTGTATCGTGCATCTCACCATCTATATAAAATTTCATTATCAAGTGAAAATTAAACTTTTTAAATCACTTTTGCTAGTTACTCGTAAATTTACAACGTATGATTAACCATCAATAAATATATGTTTTGGTAGGTAAAGTCTTATGTTAGAAATAGATTTGCACATGTCTCTTTTTTATGTTTATATATAGCAAAACAAATAGCTTTTATATTAGAGCGATATGTTTAGATTTGATACATAATTTGTATTCTGTTAAATTTTGATAGAGAAATGCATTACGTTGTACTTTATAGATAGAAATTTAAAAAATAACTTTTTATTTGGCTAGGATTTAGTCACATTGAATTGTTGACAGTGATAGTAAAGCGATATGATAGTCTAGAGTTAATCTACCTAGGTCGTTGGTAGCAATGGGACAATGCGAGATGGTTCGAATAGTTGAGGCTATGGTTTAGCCAGATAGACCGTATAGAATATATATATATATATATATATATATATATATATATATATATATATATATGAGGATAGATCATATAGTACCCAAGTCCAGGATAGTATGTAGACTCAATCTCATCCACTCATCTCATAGATCCTATGGTTCGATTTTTCGGACTTTTTAAGCTTAATTTTGCTGATTTTCGCTTCATTAAGGGTAGATTAGTAATTTGATTTGTTATTTGATTGCGAAAACAAAAATGCATGCGGTTGAAGCTGCATAATGCATTTAAATGAACAAAAATGCATGCAATGAAGCTGCATAATGCATGTGTTGGAAGCTTCATGGTGGCGCCAAGATGCGCCGCGCCAACGTAAGTGGGTGTCTTGTAGTAGCCGAAAATTTTACGAGAATTAATAAAGCTTAATTAAGTATTATTAAAGGCTTAAAACTATTTAAGCCTTAAGAATTGTAAAATTCAATATAGTGAAATATTAATCGGTATGAATCCGATTAATTTAAGATTTAATTATATGGAATCGAAAATGTAGAGAATTATTAGAAATGAGTTTAATTGCGATAAAATGTGAATTATGTGTTTATTTATAATTGTTTGCATGAAAAATGCTATTAATTGTAAATTATGTTATGAATTACATTAATTATTTTGCATGTTATTTTTCTTATAAAATGAGATGAAATATTATTTAAGATATTAAAGTTTTGAATAATTTTTTTTATTAATAACTAATGATTAAAGAAATTATTTATGTAATTTTCGAAAATTAAGAAGAATTATAGTAATGAATTGAATTTTATTAAATAAAGTAATTTAAATTATGCTATATGGATCTAAATTAAATTATGAATATGAGTTGTATTAGATTTTATAATTTAATTGAAATATAATCCTATTAAATAAATTATATTAAAGTATGGAATTAGTGAAATTGGAGGTATAATTATAAATTTTTGAAATTTGTGTTTAATTATTTTGAAATTTGGAATAAATGTACATTAAATTAAAATTTATATTCTAGAAACCTAATGCATGAAATATATCATCTTCCACCCATTTCTCTTCTCATTTTCGACACACACACACTTAAGCACACACAAATTTTATTTTTCACTTTTAAATCCATAATTAAGTGTGGGATTAATAGAAAATCATCTCAAGCAAGGTAATTACTTCATTTAACCTAAGTTTTTGTAATTTAATTTGATAAATATGTTGTTCTATAATGCTAGGGTTTTGAAAATTTAGAGGTTATGATTATGGTTGATATGTTTAAATTTTGTTATGTTATTGATTTAAGTATGTTTATTATGCATAATTAACATGTTCTATGGTTTAAATTCCTTAAATTCATGAAATTTTAAAATTAAAGTTTGATCATGAAACCCTAATTTTGAATATGATTCACATGTTATGATATGAATGAATTAAGCTTAGATATATGTTTAAACATGCTTATAAACATCATATGATTAAAGAAATTAAAAGTTAAATTATTTTAATTAAATTCTTAAAATTTTCGAAAATCATAAGTCACATGAACTTGATGATTTTAATTTTATTTGATTAATTTGACATGATATTCATGCTTAAGGATATAAATAATGCATGAAATGAATTTATGGAATTTAATTCAATCATATACATGATATGCTAATTTTCGAAAATGAAGGGCTTCATGAACTTTGATTTCTTGATTTTATTTCATGGATTTGAATTTATATTTGTGATCTATGATAAAATAATGCCTAAGTAGAATTTATAAGAATTTTGAACATATGTATCAAAAGTTAGAAAATTAAAGTTTAAACTAAAGTTATACTTATAGGTGATATACTTGATCTATGATTGAATGGATCATGAATTTATGATTATTGATGTTAATTGAGTATAATTATATGATATTTGATGTTTAATGGGTTGTAGATATTCAAAATATTGAAATATACATATATATCGAGTTAAATCGCTTTAGGCGATTAACGTTGAATTGGATAATATTACTCATGTATAAGGTTCTTAAGTATATGTTTGATGATATGATGATGATATTGAGGAGTTTGGGATAATATTGGTATAGTTTGGTGTATTTGGACTATACATATTACGATGTTACTACGAAATTTCGGTAGAATTAGGCGTTAATAAGATAAATTGTATGTTAATTGATAGTTGTTAACATATATCTAAATTAGTAAGAAAGATTACTAAAGTCAATAATAATCTTATGTTACAAGGATCAAGCAGAGGAAATCGGGAAGTAAAGAACGAAGAATCGAACGTACTGGAGTGAACGTCGAGGTGGGTAATGCATTACAAACTTTATTTTGAAGTAAAACCTATGATATGTTATGAGCTTGATTTATTGTGAAAGCATTTAATCACCACATGATAATTATGCTAAATGTTTTACCACATTGTGGGTATGACGGCAATTACCTATCTGCGGTAGGAAGATGTTAATCATCGCACGGTAGATGGCTGTGAGCTTGCAAATGTAGGCCGGCCATGGTATTGGGGAGGAGGCCTACTTCCCTTTACCGAATGACGTAGATAGGGTATGACCGTGGTTGTGATCCTTCGGGACCAACTCGGGTATGTTATGCCGGTATGTTTCAAAATAAAGTGTGGTGACATGATATTATGTGAAATTTTCTTATGAATCACTAATTCAATCGTTTTATGAATCGCTATCGAAAGAAAGGTTTTCTTGAACAAAATGTTTAATTTTGAAAGATAGATTGGCATTATCCACTGAGTACTTTCTGGTACTCATGCCCTCCAAACTGTTTTTATTATGCAGGTTGAGTATGAAGGAGGTGTGGCTGGGAAACCGAGCTGAGATATCATTTTGATCTTTTATTTTGATTGGTTATGTCTGAATATCATGTCTTCATACATGATATTCATTAATCTTCTGCTGCTAGAACCTTGAAACTTTGAAACCGTACTTTTGATAAACCATGTAAATATTTTGAAACCTTTTATATAAATGGTGAGGCTGTGTCCTCATTTTGATAATTGCCGTAGTTGGATATTTTCTGAGTGCAGGTTGGCTTATTTCATTTTCAAATGTTATGCTGTCCGTTTGTTTTTCAAAATCTATTCCCTAACATTTATTGTTAATAAGAGATTATCGATTATTAAACCAGTCATGACCTGATTATTTGGTTAATTAAGTAATTAAATAGTCAGGTCGTGACAGAGTGGTATCAGAGCATTGTTTCGCTTTGATCCTGTAAATTTTCTTTCTTTGAGCCAACCTCTCTTGTAAACCTTTGAGTCGTTGGTAAAGGCTCGATGTTCGATCCATCTCTTCAGCTCAACCAGGCAAAGTAAGCTGTAAGTGATGTGTATATTTGAATGAAAGGTGATTATGTTGAACATTATTAGATGGTATGTGTGAAAATAAATGATATGTGATTATGCTGTTTCTAATTAGTATAAAAGTTATATTTGAATATAGGATGGTACGGAGGAAGGCTGTTGCTCGAAAGAATGTTGATAATAGGCCATTTGGATTAGGCGTCGATAGTTTCTTTTCCTTTAGAATCGAGAGAGAGAGCAACATCGCCGTTTGCTCTCAAACAGTTTATGATCTTGTGGAGATCGGTTTAAAGAATGCGATGGATCGAGTTAGATGGACTCGCATTGGTTAATGCTTTACCTTCTTGGCGGGGATGGGCATCTCAAACGGCTTTGAATTATGTACATATTGATATGGAGTGCGAGTGCGGTAATCTCGACCGATTCGTAGACCTTATAAAAGGCATTATCGAAAAATAGGAGATCCCCCTGAGCTACCATATCGTCCTTTTGATCAATTTATTCCAGCAGTTCATCAGATTCTAGATGATTTTCTTCATCCAAAAATGGGAGAAATTAAACCTATGTTTCGTGAGGTTGTCATTCCTAGTCCTCCTTCTGAATCCTGTTCTGATAGCGATAGTCTTTTTCCTCTTGGACCTCAGTGGACCCTAGATGACTTAGATCTATTTGAACAGCCATTTGCACTAAAAACTCCTTCACCACCTTTATCTCCTCTTCCTGAAATATCCTTAATCATGTCTCCCACTGAGGTAGCCCAGGAATTTGAACAACCACTATATGTTGGCACTTCCTATTTGAGACCTCTAGCTGCTGGTGAAATGCCTCTTTATCGATCCTTCCTTCTTTTGCTGGGAGAGGCCTTCACTACCACCGATCATGCTCATACTCACGAAGATAAAGGGAAGAAGAGCCATAAGAGGAATCGAAGAGGACCACGAGGAAGACCCTGATGAAGACATAGATAGATAAGAGAAATATGTTTAAAGCTAGGTAGGATAGTTAGAATGGCAAGGCAGAACTACCAGCCAGTATCAGTGAAACTAACTTATTTTGTAAAAGTCCTCACTGAGGCAATTTTTGTAACCTATAACATGCTGCTTACTTACTGTCGCTTTGTAAATTATAATATGTCGTATATCTTTGTTGTTTCTCATGTTGTGATTGAATAGTTGGATCCTTAAATCCTGTGATGATTGCGCTTTACTATAATTTGAAACCTTATTTCCTTGTTGTGATATCTTATCAACTGCTATGACAATAATATTCTTCTTTTGGTATTAGTATGCCTCCAAGAAGAAGAAATACAAGTTTGGAAGAAAGAGATAGTGAAGCAACACCTCAGAACTTTCCAAATCGTGAATCCTCTTCACCAAATCGAAAAATTTCAGAACTCTTTCTTCGTCAAACCACCTAACTTCACGTGAGTGGTAGTCCCGCCAAGTCAAGAGTGGGTAAGAACTATTGAGAGAATCTTTAAGTTCTTGGAATGCAACGATCAAGAATGTTTGCTGTGCATAAATTTTTTGATGAAAGGACCTGCGGATTTCGGTGGGAGGCGGCGAAAACCCTCACCCGAGCAATTGGCGAACTTTACATGGGAGCAGTTCAAGGAAGAATCAGATGCTAAGTTCATTCCTCAAGCTATAGGAGGCGAAGGAAATTGAATTTATGAATTTGAAACAAGGTAATAGGGCGTATGAGTACGATCGGGAATTTCATACATTATCCAGATATGCACCTTATAAAGTAGAAAGCAGATGAGAAGATGGTCGAGATGTTTCGCTCGGATTACGACACGAAATCCAATTATTTTAGCCGCCAACCACTCATGTCTTACGCAGAAACTCTTAACCGCGTTGGACATGGAAATGGAGATTCAAGTGAAAAGAATGTCTTGAGACTAATGTTGGCGCACCACAAGGAATTGTACCAACAAAATCCTCTCAAATGGAACAAAATATAAAGGAAAAGAAAATGGGAGATACGAGGAAATTCAAGTAAAGACCGTTTCGAGGCGGGGACCTATGTCGTCGAAATCATTTCGACCACCGACCACCGGACAACCACTCTTACCTCCGAATCGATAAGACCACCCATGTGCCCTCGGTGCAACCGCACACATTTCGGTTTATGTCGGAGTGGGAGTAACACTTGCTACTGTGTGGCGCGACGGCCACTTTGCTTCGCTCGTCCATACAGACATGAATGTGGCCGGAGAGAGAAAGAGGAAAATCTTCGCGACCGCTCGATCTGTGAAAGCAATGACAGGATATCCACAACCCCTCGCTATCAACTTCCTTCACCACCAGTGATTGCAACCGCAGAGACTTCAGCTCAACAGGCGACATCTCAATCTCTACAAGTTCAACCCCAACATCAGCATGCGTATGCTTTGAACCAAAAGCAATCGGAAAAGAGTACGGGAAATCTAATGTATGGCCCGTTAAAGGTGTACATGTTATAGTTTTGTTTGACACGGAGCATCGCATTCTTTCATTTCTACCGCATGCGTAGATAATCTTGAACTTCCGTAGAATCATCCAAGTAGGTTTCAAAGTGCTTACTCCAATAGGTGGGGCAACAAGAGTTGATAAAGTATGTCCTAACTTGGAATTCGAGTTAGGATCACTTGATTAAAAGTGAATCATTACGCCCTTATGCATGTGGGACGAGATATTATCTTGGGTATGGATTGGTTAACGGAAAATTTCGAACGATTCGTTGTGAACAACGAAATCGCATTTCAACCACCGGAAAAGAACTCACGTGCTTTTATGGGATCGACGAGAAGAAGAAGGATACCGTGATATCACCATTGCGTAAAGGTTGATAAGATGTAACGAAAATCGTGCCTATCTTGTATGCTAAACAAGGAAGACAAGAAGGATAGGAAGATTGAGGATGTCTTTGGTTGTTCGAGAATATCCGCACGTATTTCGGAAAAATTACCCGGTATACCGGATCGACAATTGGATTTCGCGATCGATCTTGAGCCGTGATCCGCGCCAATTTCTAAAGCACCGTATCGGATGGCTCCTAAAGAATTGCAAGAATTGAAAGTCCAATTACAGAACTTCGGACTTAGGATTTATCCGACCAAGCGCGCACACCAGGGAGCACCGGTGTTATTCGTCAAAAGAAGGACGACACCTTAAGAATGTGTATCGACTATCGAGAATTGAATAAGGTGACATTGAAGAATAAATATCCGCCTCGAATTGACGACTTGTTCGACCAATTGAAAGGAGCAAAGGTATTTTCGAAAATCGATCTAAGATCGGGTTCCATCAAGTGAAGATAAAACCCGAGGATATACCGAAAATCGCTTTTAGGACCCGATACGGACACTACGAATTTGTAGTGATGCCGTTTGGACTAACAAATGCTCCAGCTGTGTTCATGGACCTCATGAACCGCGTATTCCATGAATATCTCGATAAATTCGTATTAGTGTTTATCGATGATATTTTAATCTATTCAAAGAGCGAACAAGAACACGAAGAGCATTTGAGAATTGTATTGGAAAAGCTAAGGGCACAAAGATTATATGCCAAGTTCAGCAAGTGTGATTTTGGTGAAGAAGTAAATTTCTTAGGGCATATAGTCTCGGCAGAAGGAATTAAGGTGGACCCTGCCAAAGTCCAAGCAGTTCAGGAGTGGAAGTCACCTACGACTCCAAATGAGATTCGTAGTTTTCTGGGTTTAGCCGGGTACTATAGAAGATTTATCGAGGGATTTTCTAAAATTGCTAAACCAATGACGCAACCATCAAGAAAGGGATAAAATTTCAATGGACTCCGAACGCGAAGACAGCCAAGAACTCAAAGAAAGATTGACCAACGCCCTATCCTAACTATACCGATCCGAAAAAGATTATACCATATACACGGATGCGCCGAGAAATGGAATAGGATGCGTTTAATGCAAGAAGGAAAGGTTATCGACACGCTTCACGACGCTTGAAGATTCATGAACACAATTATCCTACTCATGATCCGGAGCTCGCAGCGAGAGTCCACGCATTGAAAATATGGAGACATTATCTGCACGGATCGAGATGTGAGATTTTCACGGACCACAAAGTTTGAAGTATTTCTTTGAACAAAAGATTTGAATATGCGACAACGAAGATGGCTCGAGTGGTCAAAGACTACGATTGTGAGATCAAGTATCATCCCGGAAAAGCTAATGTCGTAGCAGACGCCCGAGTAGGAAAAGTCGAAGAAATTAGGAACTCTTTAACGGATCAAGGAGAATTATTAAAGAGTTCGAGAGAATGAAGTCGGAAACCGTGTTACCTCCGAAATATTCAAGGAATTGTAGCGTCATTGATGGTACTTCCGGATTTGAGAGCTCAGATTATCGAGCGCAAAGAAAAGATAAACAACTCGAAACTCTGCGAGCAAAGATTCGAATGGGAAATTTTCCGAATATCATGAAGTGGAGATAATGCGATTATGTTTGGTAATCGATATACGTACTCTAACAATACTGAGCTGAAAAATGAAATTATGAATGAAGCTCATAAGGTTCCATCTGCACATCCCGAAGTACGAAATGTACCGGGATCTTAAACAAAAGTTTGTGTGGACGGGATGAAACAAGACATTGCCTCCTACGTCGAACGGTGTTTAGCGTGCCAACAAGTAAAAGCTTTGCATCAAAGACCATACGGAAAGTTCTGACCTCGGAAGTGCTCGAATGGAAATGGGATCACATCGCTATGGATTTTGTAATTGGTTTACCCAAGTCTAGATGATGAAATACTGCCATATGGGTAATCATTGATCGATTAACCAAGAGCTCATTTCATTCCAATTCGATAACGTATGGAGCAGATAAGTTGCACGATTTATGTTCGGAAATTGTTCGGCTACATGGAGTGCCGATCTCAATCACCTCGGATCGTGATGCCAAATTCACCTCTCGGTTCGGACTACTTTTCAAAAGAATTGGGCACTCGGTTAAATTTAGCACCGCTTTTCATCCCCGCATGACGGTCGACCGAGAGAACAATTCAGACCTTAGAGGACATGCTCAGAACCATAGTGCTTGATCGGGGAGACCAATGGGAACAAGTTCTACCATTGATCGAATTTGCTTACAACAATAGTTATCAAGCTACAATAGGCATGGCCCCTTACGAAGCACTTTATGGCAAGAAATGCAGATCACCTCTGTATTGGGATGAAGTGGGAGAACGAAAGATTCTTGGCCCTGAAGCAATTGAAGAAATGGTTCAAATTGTACGACAGATAAGACAAAGAATGAAAGAAGCTCAAGACCGACAAAAGTCTTATGCTGATCATCGTCGTACAGAATTGAAGTTTGAAATAGGGGACAAGGTCTTTCTTAAAGTTTCCCCAACTAAAGGAGTTCACCGTTTTGGAATAAAAGGGAAACTCAAACCAAGATTTCTTGGACCTTATGAGATATTGGAACGAATCGGGCCTGTAGCATATAGGTTAGCGTTGCCGCCTAACTTCGCTAACGTACATGATGTTTTCCATGTCTCCCAACTCAGAAAATACGTGTATGATCCAACACATATCCTTCATTATGATGAGATAGTTCCGATATCGATTTGAGCTATGAAGAAAGACCGAATGCATCCGGATCGGAAGGAGCAAAAGTTAAGGAATAAGATTATTCCTTTAGTGAAAGTTCAATGGAAACATCATGGTCCGTAAGAAGTCACATGGGAATTGGAAGATCAAATGATAGAAAAGTACCCGACTTATTTAATAAGGTACGAAAATTTGGGACGAAATTTCTTTAAGGAGGAATGTAGTAGCAGAAAAATTTTACGAGAATTAATAAAGCTTAATTAAGTATTATTAAAGGCTTAAAACTATTTAAGCCTTAAGAATTCGTAAAATTCAATATAGTGAAATATTAATCGGTATGAATCCGATTAATTTAATATTTAATTATATGGAATCGAAAAATATAGAGAATTATTAGAAATGAGTTTAATTGCGATAAAATGTGAATTATGTGTTTATTTATAATTGTTTGCATGAAAAATGCTATTAATTGAAATTATGTTATGAATTACATTAATTATTTTGCATGTTATTTTTCTTATAAAATGAGATGAAATATTATTTAAGATATTAAAGTTTTGAATAAATTTGTTTTATTAATAACTAATGATTAAAGAAATTATTTATGTAATTTTCGAAAATTAAGAAGAATTATAGTAATGAATTGAATTTTATTAAATAAAGTGATTTAAATTATGCTATATGGATCTAAATTAAATTATGAATATGAGTTGTATTAGATTTTATAATTTAATTGAAATATAATCCTATTAAATAAATTATATCAAAGTATGGAATTAGTGAAATTGGAGGTATAATTATAAATTTTTGAAATTTGTGTTTAATTATTTTGAAATTTGGAATAAATGTACATTAAATTAAAATTTATATTCTAGAAACCTAATGCATGAAATATATCATCTTCCACCCCATTTCTCTTCTCATTTTCGACACACACACACTTAAGCACACACAAATTTTATTTTTCACTTTTAAATCCATAATTAAGTGTGGGATTAATAGAAAATCATCTCAAGCAAGGTAATTACTTCATTTAACCCAAGTTTTGTAATTTAATTTGATAAATATGTTGTTCTATAATGCTAGGGTTTTGAAAATTTAGAGGTTATGATTATGGTTGATATGTTTAAATTTTGTTATGTTATTGATTTAAGTATGTTTATTATGCATAATTAACATGTTCTATGGTTTAAATTCCTTAAATTCATGAAATTTTAAAATTAAAGTTTGATCATGAAACCCTAATTTTGAATATGATTCACATGTTATGATATGAATGAATTAAGCTTAGATATATGTTTAAACATGCTTATAAACATCATATGATTAAAGAAATTAAAAGTTAAATTATTTTAATTAAATTCTTAAATTTTCGAAAATCATAAGTCACATGAACTTGATGATTTTAATTTTATTTGATTAATTTGACATGATATTCATGCTTAAGGATATAAATAATGCATGAAATGAATTTATGGAATTTAATTCAATCATATACATGATATGCTAATTTTCGAAAATGAAGGGCTTCATGAACTTTGATTTCTTGATTTTATTTCATGGATTTGAATTTATATTTGTGATCTATGATAAAAATAATGCCTAAGTAGAATTTATAAGAATTTTGAACATATGTATCAAAAGTTAGAAAATTAAAGTTTAAACTAAAGTTATACTTATAGGTGATATACTTGATCTATGATTGAATGGATCATGAATTTATGATTATTGATGTTAATTGAGTATAATTATATGATATTTGATGTTTAATGGGTTGTAGATATTCAAAATATTGAAATATACATATATATCGAGTTAAATCGCTTTAGGCGATTAACGTTGAATTGGATAATATTACTCATGTATAAGGTTCTTAAGTATATGTTTGATGATATGATGATGATATTGAGGAGTTTGGGATAATATTGGTATAGTTTGGTGTATTTGGACTATACATATTACAGATGTTACTCTCTTAGAAATTTGGTAGAATTAGGCGTTAATAAGATAAATTGTATGTTAATTGATAGTTGTTAACATATATCTAAATTAGTAAGAAAGATTACTAAAGTCAATAATAATCTTATGTTACAAGGATCAAGCGAGGAAATCGGAAGTAAAGAACGAAGAATCGAACGTCTTTGGAGTGAGCGTCGAGGTGGGTAATGACATTACAAACTTTATTTTCAAGTAAAACCTATGATATGTTATGAGCTTGATTTATTGTGAAAGCATTTAATCACCACATGATAATTATGCTAAATGTTTTACCACATTGTGGGTATGACGACAATTACCTATCTGCGGTAGGAAGATGTTAATTCATCGCGCACGCGGTAGATGGTCGTGAGCTTGCAAATGTAGAAGCCATGGTATTGGGAGAGGCCTACTTCCCTTTACCGAATGACGAGATAGGGTATGACCGTGGTTGTGATCCTTGGGACCAACTCGGGTATGTTATGCCAGTATGTTTCAAAATAAAGTGTGGTGACATGATATTATGTGAAATTTTCTTATGAATCACTAATTCAATCGTCTTATGAATCGCTATCCGAAAGAAAGGTTTTCTTGAACAAAATGTTTAATTTTGAAAGATAGATTGGCATTATCCATCGAGTACTTTCGGTACTCATGCCCTCCAAACTGCTTTTTATTATGCGCAGTTGAGTATGAAGGAGGTGTGGCCGGGAAACCGAAAGTGAGATATCATTTGATCTTTTATTTTGATTGATTATGTCCGAATATCATGTCTTCATACATGATATTCATTAATCTTCTTGCTAGAACCTTGAAACTTTGAAACCGTACTTTTGATAAACCATGTAAATATTTTGAAACCTTTTATATAAATGGTGAGGTGTGTCCTCATTTTGATAATTTAGTAGTTGGATATTTTACGAGTGCAGGTTGGCTTATTTCATTTTCAAATGTTATCTTTGTCCGCTTGTTTTCAAAATCTATTCCCTAACATTTATTGTTAATAAGAGATTATCGATTATTAAACCGGTCATGACCGATTATTTGGTTAATTAAGTAATTACATAGTCGTCGTGCGACAGTGCCCGCTTCGTGCTTCGTGTTTCGCGTCGCTCGGTCTTTCGTTCGCGCACCGTTGGCCTCGCATTTTACGTTTTGTTAAATGTATGAACATGCTTTGTTAAATGCATGGACATGTTTTGATCAATGCATGAACGTGCTAAGTTAAATGCATATTTACATTTTGTGAGAACATGCATTTTATGTTTTGTTCAATGCGGTTTCATGTTTTGTTCAATGCATTTTATGGTTTTCGACACCAAATCTATCATCCATCATTCTAGAACAATTCGTCGTCTCTTTCATAGATTATCGGCTAATTCGCCATGAACCACCGTCATAACCACCATATTTCTCGATTCTTCAATCATCTATCAAATTCATCTTATATTTTTTCTCAAAATCCATCAATTTTGTTCCTCGCTTTTTTTCTTCTTTTATTTCTTTCAAAATCATATTTGTAGTTGTTTGTGTATCTTGTTGCTGTTCGTGGAGTTTCCGCGCCGCCGCCGTCGTCGTCTCCAAGGCCGTCTGCGTCAAGGAGGAGAAGAAGGTCGATTTGTTTTTCCCATTTGCCCTTGCGAAAATTAAAAGAAAAAAAAGAAAAGGAATCGCCACGTGTCGAAACGTGGTGTGGCCACGTGTTCAAAATGTGGTCTAGATTGGGACTACATACTATCGGGGACCCAGACTACGGAACCCAACCCTATATATATATATATATATATATATATATATATATATATATATATATATATACTCATGTCAATCTCAAACTCGATTCAAAAGTGATTTTACAATCCATTCTCATCTAAAACCCATAGTGATATTCGTAATTACTAAAATCATTTAAATTTGTAAATACAAATTATTACAAGATTTGGTTATCCGTTTCAACAAAAACTCAAAATGACAAATTAAAATCAATAGTAAATAGTATAAATTTTTACAAATATGATTATACATCTCAATAAAATCTCTATATTATAAAAAAAAGTATAAATAAAAAGATCTAAACTCGAAAAAATTCTCATTGGTACGTTGATAAATGATTGAACACATTTAGAATTTTATTCTTCCAAACACTTTTTATTTATAAAATATCTACTAATCAAATATTAATTTGTTATAATAATTGATTGTCGTTGAGGCTACACTTAAAATTTACTCGAAGTCGTTGATCGTAATGGAGTGAGACGATTGACCAAAATGATGAGGGTAAGATTCAACTACCTGGACCGTCTAGAATGTTTATACTCGTATCTATCCAAAATCTAATTAAAAACTACTATCCTTCTCGTCTCAAACTCGTATGGTGATATCCATAATTACTCATATATATTTGAATTTATAAATACAAACTATTAAAATAATTGATATTATATATATAAAAAATTTATATTTTGAAGTCAATTAATTAATAACAAACAATATGATAATTTAACCTTTAAATAATAACATAAAATGAGTTTCTTAAAATAGAATATATTATTTTTACATTACGGATGTCTTTGGTATGTCAGTGTTGGCATGTCCACTATTTATACTTCAAAAAGATCATCTTTTATTGTAGCAATTCAATCATAATAGCTATATATTTCAAACTCTTCTAATGTGTCATTCATGTAATATGACGAAAATTAAGTTTTCTCATTTATTAAAATATATTATATATTAATGGTTATAGCTTATATTTTATGAATTTTGTAACTATTAAAATGAATTGATATTGGTGCATTTGTATAACATTGTTTTAGATGGTTTATTATATTTAAACCATTACGTATATTTTAAAGTTTATGAGTACATATTCTAAAACTATTTTCATATGATTTATAAATGCACATATGTTATGGATTAAATATTTCTTATACTTTTAACATATTTCTTATACAATTCTCGTCTCAAATTCGTATGGTGATATCCGTAATTACTCATATATATTTGAATTTATAAATACAAACTATTAAAATAATTGATATTATATATATAAAAAAATTATATTTTGAAGTCAATTAATTAATAACAAACAATATGATAATTTAACCTTTAAATAATAACATAAAATGAGTTTCTTAAAATAGAATATATTATTTTTACATTGCGGGTGTCTTTGGTATGTCAGTGTTGGCATGTCCACTATTTATACTTCAAAAAGATCATCTTTTATTGTAGCAATTCAATCATAATAGCTATGTATTTCAAAGTCTTCTAGTGTATCATTCATGTAATATGACGAAAATTAAGTTTTCTCATTTATTAAAATATATTATATATTAATGGTTATAGCTTATATTTTATGAATTTTGTAACTATTAAAATTAATTGATATTGGTGCATTTTAACATTGTTTTAGATGGTTTATTATATTTAAACCATTACGTATATTTTAAAGTTTATGAGTACATATTCTAAAACTATTTTCATATGATTTATAAATGCACATATGTTATGGATTAAATATTTCTTATACTTTTAACATATTTCTTATACCATTCTCGTCTCAAATCCGTATGGTGATATCCGTAGTTACTCATATATATTTGAATTTATAAATACAAACTATTAAAATGATTGATATTATATACATAAAGAATTTATATTTTTAAGTCAATTAATTAATAACAAACAATATGATAATTTAACTTTTAAATAATAACATAAAATGAGTTTCTTAAAATAGAATATATTATTTTTACATTGCGGGTGTCTTTGAAATATCAGTGTTGGCATGTCCACTATTTATACTTCAAAAAGATCATCTTTTATTGTAGCAATTTAATCATAATAGCTATGTATTTCAAAGTCTTCAAGTGTATCATTCATGTAATATGACGAAAATTGAGTTTTCTCATTTATTAAAATATATTATATATTAATGGACATAGCTTATACTTTATGAATTTTGTAACTATTAAAATTAATTGATATTGGTGCATTTTAACATTGTTTTAGTTGGTTTATTATATTTAAACTATTACATATATTTTAAAGTTTATGAGTACATATTCTAAAACTATTTTCATATGATTTATAAATGCACATATGTTATGGATTAAATATTTCTTATACTTTTAACATATTTCTTATATCATTCTCGTTTCAAATCCAGTATGGTGATATCCGTAGTTACTCATATATATTTGAATTTATAAATACAAACTATTAAAATGATTGATATTATATATATAAAGAATTTATATTTTAAGTCAATTAATTAATAACAAACAATATGATAATTTAATCTTTAAATAATAACATAAAATGAGTTTCTTAAAATAGAATAGATTATTTTACATTACATATATATTTGGTATATCAATATTGACATGTCCACTATTTATACTTCAAAAGATCATCTTTTATTATATCAATTCAATCATAATAGCTATGGATTTCAAACTTTCTAGTGTATCATTCATGTAATATGATGAAAATTGAGTTTTCTCATTTATTAAAATGTATTATATATTAATGGATATAGCTTAATTATAGTTTATGAATTTCAGTAACTATTAAATTAATTAGTATTGATGCATTTTGTATAACATTGTTTTAGTTGGTTTATTATATTTAAACCATTACATATATTTTAAATTTTATGAGTACATATTTTAAAACTATTTTCATATGATTTATAAATGCATATATGTTATGGATTAATATTTCTTATACTTTTAACATATTTTTAGAAAAGAATAAAATATGACATAAAAAAATATATATATATATATATATATCTATCTATTGTCAAGATATAGAAATTAATACAATATAACAATAATAGTATCAATATTATTACAACATGTCGATATTGTGATTGATTAATAGTTTGATTATTTGCATGCTAAATCAATATTCGCTAAATATAACTCGAACTATCAAAATGTGATGGAAGATTTCTTAATGAACTTACATAGTTTAAATATTAATCTCACAAAGTTTATTTACAAAATAAATATTACACTTAAAATATATTTTATTTCTAGAAGGAAAAAATAAAGGAATGATTTAATAGGATACACTACATCATATTTACAAGACAATGATTTTAAATCAAATTAAAATTAAAGAATATTGATAATGATTTTTGTAAGATTATAAATTAAATTAAATAAAAGTAATAAAGATAGATAAACATTTATAATACCACATTTAATATTAACATAAATCAATTAATCAATATATTAAATGCTAAGTGGTCAAATAAGGAAACTTGTGGAATTCTAGAAAAATAAGAATGAAAATCATGAAAACGCCACATAGGATTCTGATGAATATGGTGCTCCAATGTGTAATAGATTTATATATTAAATAGATGACAGAATCAGCTTTTTCAAAGCAAAGGCGTCTGAAAAATCATTTTACGCTAGCTGTTGCATTAAAGATTGTGAAACCATGCAAACTAAGGATAATAACATTGATCCCATAAAATCGAAAAATTGAATATTTACTTAAGATATTATGGCTGCTCTGCTAATAAATATGTTCGACAAAGATTCATCGTAGACAAAAAATCCTGTATGCGTACTCTATTCGCGCATACAAATTTACTGTATAAAATAAAATGGTCAACTAAACCCGATGGAGGTGTTTTTCACGATACACGTATGCGAGACCAGTCCAAAAATTATTAATAGAATTTTCCTTAAACAATACGTGAGACAAGCAAACGATCTTCATAAAAAAATATTAACAAAACTCATTCCTCACAAAACAAGTATTTTGAGTTTATATGTAATTAATACAATTTTCCTGAAAATCTGGAAACGCAATCGGGACACTAAACCTCAAATAATCTCTTGCATTGATTTATGCCTATAAGATCCAATCAAACTAACACATAAAAACCAGTAATATTGATGTTAACTCTTTCTTTGCATTCTAGTCATCACTTTATCAGCTGCAGAGGCTGATAATGGCAAAACTTCACCAATCCGAACTTCAAAATTCCGTGAGAAACAAACAGAAAAGTTCATCAGAAACCTCAACTTGTCTCCCAAACTTGATGCCAACATTGTAGAGGACGATCCGAAGCAGCCGATGCTCCAAGAATCGTCGAAAACGCTTCAGTTCCCTCGCATTGATGCTAACTCGTCCACGGTTGCAGATTTCGGACACCATGCTGGTTATTACAAACTTGCTCACACCAAAGGTGCAAGGTAAGAAACAAATGGATGCAAAGATGTAATTAATGATGCTATTTTCCACATGATCACTAGCAAAACAACAATGAAGATTCATACACATACATATATCATCAGAATCAAGGACTAGTTAATTGGTAATTCCTCTGACTCTTGCAGGATGTTCTACTATTTCTTCGAATCAAGAAACAAGAAGTAGCGCCCCGCCGTGCTATGGCTGACGGGGGTCCGGATCAGCGACTCACTGGCTTTGTTTTTCAAATGGCCCTTTTCACTTGACAAAAACTACTCACTTGTGTGGAATGAGTTTGGTTGGGATCAGGTAATAAATTTGGTCCTAATTAAAAATCAGGCAACTTTAGTTTCTTCCTAGGTAAGAAAATTCGATGTGTAATGACATGATGATTAATTGCTGCAGGCATCTAACCTGATATATGTAGACCAACCAACAGGGACAGGTTTCAGTTATTCTACGACCACAGATGATCTTCGACACAGCTCGGAAGAAGCCGGTGTCGACTTCTACGACTTCCTGCAGGTCTATTCTTCATCCTTAAACAAAATCAAATAGATATATAGATGAGGTGTTTCTCACACAACTTTGTTAAGGCTTTCTTCGAGAAACATCCGAGCTCGCAAGAACGACTTCTACCTCACCGGAGAGTCCTATGCCGGCCACTACATTCCTGCATTTGCTACTCAGATTCATCACAGAAACAAAAACAAACAAGGGATCCACATAAACCTCAAAGTAAATATATATATATATATATATATATATATATATATGCTAATTAACACTACTTAAAAAAGAAGCAATCACCACATTATCAAGTCACCTAGCTTACATCATTTTTCACTTAAACTAGGGTTTAGCTATTGGAAATGGACTAACGAATCCGGAGATCCAATACAACTCATTACGTGATTATGCTTTAAGCATGAAAGTGATCAACAGGGTTCAATACTACAAACTCAGCAGATCAGCCAAAACGTGCGAAATCAAGACAAAAGCTTGTGGTAATAATTCATTAAAATCCTCATTAATCTCAAAATTTCAGCTAAAAATTCTATCTATTTTTCTTTTCAATAATAATTCATTGCAGGCTCAAACAGCTCATCATCAGCCTGTGAAGAGGCCTACGACATCTGCAACGGAATTTTCAATAGAATCATTGCCTCCAAACCAGGCATAAATGTAAGAAAAGTTAAACAATCCAACAAGAATTTTTTTTCTTAAATTCATTCATAAAAAAACTTCATTTAATTCTGACACATGATATATGATCTCGTATTATAGTACTACGACATCCGACAAAACTGTAGCGGCTCTCTCTGCTACGACTTCTCAAACGTGGAGAAATTCCTCAACGAGAAGGCCGTTCAAAGGGCCTTAGGCGTGCGAGATATATACTTCGTTTCGTGCAGCTCCAAAGTGTATAATTTGATGTGGTCGGACATTATGAAGAATTTCGAACCGGGGCTTCCTGCAATGCTGCAAGATGGGATCAAGTTGCTGATATATGCTGGGGAATACGATCTCATCTGCAACTGGCTAGGCAACTCAAGATGGGTGGAAAAAATGCGGTGGTCGGGGCGGAAGAGATTCGCGTCGGCTCGACCGGTTCCGTTCAAGGTCGGCGGCGTGGAGGCGGGGTGGAGGAGGAGCTATGGAGGTCTGAGTTTCTTGAAGGTGTATAATGCGGGTCACATGGTGCCAATGGATCAGCCAAAAGCGTCGCTGGAGATGCTGAGGAGATGGATGCAGGGCCAATTTCGGTGAAAATCAAGATTGCAGAAATCGTGGGAGATTTGAGGACTGATTGAATTTGATCGTTGTATTATTTGTGGTTATTGTAATTTATTTGCGAGTGTTTCTTGGTTAATTCATAGAAGCCAAAGTCAAATCTTTTTTAATGTAAAGTTGCAGGTCACATTGTGTCATTATTCATAAATCACTATATAACAAGAAATAAAGAGTAGAGAAATATTTTGAAAAACAAAAGAAAAAATGGGGTAAAAAGAATTTAACGAACGAATAAGGGATTAAAGAGTCTTTTCGTGTGGTGAGCAACGAGTCGGTTTAAATTAGCAGATGAGGGATTGTTCGTTTGCAACAACGCGCTAATGAAATCAGCTGCGTAAATTAGCGTTAATCTCATCGGCTGGTGGCGTGAAGATACTCGACATCGAATCTGAGGTTTGCTTTCACTTTGTGGAATTTCACCGATTCTCTAAGGGGAGGAAAGAGGAGCTGAAAACGACGTCGTGGGATGTTTCGTTTTCGAGACCCTCTTTTGAAAATAGGAATTCCCTCCTCTTTGTAATTGTTAGCTGAGCTAACTACTTATGTTTCCATTATTTTGTGTGTGAGTGTTGTATCTTACGTGAATTATTGTAGTTAATCTGAGTGTTCATCAAACCCAGAAAGGATATCCAACCAAGTATGTTTCTTTCTTTCTGGGTTTTATGTTGTTGAATTCTTTGTTTGAGTTTGGTTCTTGATTTGCTGTTACAAATTGCAAATTCATGTTTGATTGGATTGGATTGATTGTTCGAACTAATAAGTATATGAAATGCAGAAAGGGGGATTCTTACTACATTTTACTGGTTATTCGTGTAATTAATATTTTTTTTTGGGTTTACTACATTTTACGATTGAATTTGAAGACGAATTTCTTACTAATAGCCATCTTCTATTCTTTATGGCAGTGAAGATCTTGAAATTCAAGTGTTGTTTTTGCGCAAAGTAACCATTTTCAATGGAGGCAGACAGGTACTGAATTATAGTATTATTGTATTTAGTATTATCTTGTGTTATAGTGAATTATTGAGTTCTAATTTTACAGAAATGTAAGGCCTGTTGATATAGGGAGATGAAGACTTATTGTTCTTATCATGTTCAATGCAATCTCCAATCTAGAAAGCAGATTCTTGAAAATTAAATTTCTGTACGTTATCAAGGCTTTGAATGAGTTCTATATGTGTATGTGAATTGAGTTCTAGGATTCTAAATTCTTCAAGTTGTTTCCTCAAAAAATCACAAAAGAAATAATCAAGTTGTGTATAAATGACTGCGAGAACTCATTCACATTATTCCGTCCCGAGTTCTATTTTTGGTTCAGTGATAAAATTTTGTGAATATATATATCGCAGGCTGAATTCACCGACACATCGACAGTAACACTCAAGTTCTCGGTCATCAGCTGCATTTTCACAGGTATTTATCCGCAAGCATCCTGCACGACACTCAACATTGCCAACTCCAGAAAGATAGAAGTGAAAATTCTTTCACTAGAAGTAGAACAATAAAACATCATTTGCAAATGAGGATGAACTTTCTCCTCTTATTGGTTGCTCATTTTCAGTCACAACTGTTATATTGTGTTATGGCAGGACCCAAATTCTGAGCATTTAGGGACTACTGTTTGGGATGCATCAATGGTGTTTGCCAAGTTTCTGGTAAAACTCTTCTATTTGATTCTTCATTGAATACTTTGGCACTCTTTATATCAATAAATTGATGTTAATTGGCTAAATTAGACCTCATTTGGTTAATCATGTAGGAAAAGAATTGTAGGAAGGGGAGATTTTCTCCATCCAAACTGAAAGGGAAGCGCGTGATTGAACTTGGAGCAGGCTGTGGCGTAGCCGGATTTGGTAAATTTCTTGCTCAAACATAGTTTTAAGTTAGGAGAGTTAGTGATGGAGCATGTACCATATTCTTCAGGCATGGCATTGCTGGGATGTGATGTCATTTCAACTGATCAAACTGAGGTCTTGCCTTTGCTCATCAGAAATGCTGAACGCAATACCTCTAGAATACTACAGATGCTCTCTGATCCTGGTACTTGCCATCAGTTCATCACCTGAATCTCTCTCTTGTTCCTTATCAACAATTTGTGTTCAAAATTTACAATATTATTATTATTATTATTATTGTTATTATAATAATAATAATAATTATTATTATTATATATTTTACGATATGTATGAGGATTCCGTTCCTTGTAGATTCTTTTGGCTCCATTCAAGTTGCAGAGCTCAACTGGGGCAATGCAGATAATATAAGGGCTGTTGAACCTCCTTTCGACTATATAATTGGCACCGATGTTGTAAGTTGCTATGCCTCATACTTTTATGGATTTTCCTTCGTTTTTTCTCTGCTTTGTCAAACATTGTTTCTGCAAGATCCTTACTTGCTTATCTAGGTGTATGCCGAGCACCTTTTAGAGCCTCTGCTGCAGACGATTCTTTCACTATCCGGTCCTAGAACCACAATCTTGGTACTGCGAGTTGCGCCTAAAATTTGTTGATTTATATGCAAACTAGAGATGGTTGTGTTGATGTTATAGCTTTTTATATGAACTTGGTTTTGTAGTTGGGGTATGAGCTTCGCTCTACGAATGTCCATGATCAAATGCTTGAGTTGTGGAAGAGAAACTTCCAAGTTAAAAGTGTTCCTAAATCAAAGGTGTGTATACATGCAGAAGTTTGCAGTATCACTAAATCTTGATTCTTGAATGATAGAAAAAGTAAAGAATTTCTTGATTTTTTGCAGATGCACAGTTTGTACCAACACCCAAGCATACAGCTCTTTATGATGAGCCCGAAGCCTTCAGGCTGCAAGGTCGATGAGATTGATTGCAGCGGTGAAGAAATTAAATCCGAGGAAACAAAGCAAATCTCAGACGACAATGAAAATGAAGATGACAATGACAGCAACAGTCATGTCACGAAGGGAGATTTTGAAGGAAGCACGCTGTTGAATAAAAATATGTGCGACTGGGAAGCAAGAAGGTATGGAGCAATGGCGGCTAAGCTTCTTCGAGACGTGAAGATAACATAGACAAGTGCCTCAGACAAAGCTGTATCAAATGCTCTGAGCTGTGTGTTCTGTTAACTGTGATTTCTCAAGTGAGCTATTTAAGCTACGAAAAAATGAGCTTCTTACTGCATAAATTGATTCAGAACTTATTAAAACAAATACAGATTACAGAACTTGAACAAGAAACATGTTTTCTTGAATTATGAGGATGCAATTATGTTGGTAGCTAGCTGAAGTGGGTGACTGCCATTGATGAGTGATGTAGAGCTTATCTCAGACATATGATGAACAATGGATAATGGATCCATATACATACTGATACACGATATCAGAGGGTCGGCCCGGGATTCCTCAACAACGAGGTGTAGGCAGCTGGTTCTCACGCTGCGAAACAGCAGCAGCCTCTATTATCCAACGGTGGTGCCCTTTGCGGCCACCTCCCATTCCCCTTCCTTGTGCAAGAAATTGAGGTGGAACCCGACGATCCTCTGCCCCATCTGAATAGTCTCCTGCACCATCAACACGTTGAACGTAATGGCCTCTTGAAAATCCAAGTACGGAATCCAATCCGACTCTGCATTCCCGGGAACCCAGTAGGAGTGTATGCCTTGTTCAAGGACATTGCCGGGGCGGTAGCGTGGGTCGGTGAGACGCGTGCTGCTGGCGGAGACAGACGCATCTTTGCTAGATTGCATGAGAATATGGCGCTCGGATCTCGGAGAACTCTTGAAGGAATATCTTCCTGGGATATGAGACCCGAAGAATTCGGTGGCACGTTTAGTAAGAGGAAGCAGTTTCTCCCGACCGACTTCTAGTATAGATCGAGGAGGGCTAAGGCCGGTTTAGGAGCTTCGGAGGCATGCCAGAACCACCGGGTTGGATTGACACGTTGCACTCTGCAGGCAACCAATCCTGCCCAAATGGATCTCCTGCCCAGAGTATCTGTCACCTCAAAGCATTAGTTAAATAGGCAATGAACATAAATAAGGCAAAACTTGTGCGCAGGACCGATGAACCAAAGTGTGCCTCTTTTGCTAATTATGTGTAGTTGTAACTTGTAAGACAATAAAATTAAGAATCAGCTAACACAATCAAATCCAAGACCATAACAACTTTTACATTTCAATCATAAAAAATAGAAAATGGTCCGATCATCAGGCTTTCATTATGTAAAAGTATTGAATATAGAACCTATATAGTTCACAATATTGAATTTGAGTAACTAAACAGATTCCAAGCAACAAAGTGGAAATTTGAAGAGATGTGGACTTAGTATCAGTGTGGCCAATCATTTCATTGGTGCGGTTGAAGAGAGACCAGCAGGTATTCCCAGCAACGCCAGCCTCGTCACCAATCCACCTTGTGTCCGGACTACCATCGGAGAATATGACAGCGCTGGGTTGATGATGAGTGAAACTAAACCAATCATCAAAGTACTCCATGTGTTTCTCTCGTTCACCCTTTGCACCATCTAGCCAAACATCTCTTTTCTCGCCATTTCTGCACGGGTTAGCACTATAGTTAGACACAAATCACAAATTCAGCAGCCAGTACAAAGATTTTATCAGATATTTCATACAGTAAAGAAACATACGTATACTTATCCATTTTCAGCTGCCACACTATGTTAGGTAGTGCCTAAAACAGAGTCTCAAATGCTTTAGCAATAGAGCCTAGAACTATCCAAGAAACTAAGCAATGTATCAAGTTTAAGCAACTCTAAAGCATTCCAATCTTACTGCCAACGATAATACAATCATGTGATCGAGTTACGTATAATACATGTACATGTATATAAGAATTTCCGTTCCGCACTACCAAGATCACACTGACAGCTAGAGCTTATATTGTGCTAATCCAACTTCCAAACAATCCGCACTATTCATCCAATCAACACATAGGCAAATTCTTGACTTCAATAAATAAGTAAACACACAAGCAAAGTTCATATTTGGAAACCACCAAGATTCAAGAAAGTAAAAGAGAGAACCTAGTGAATAACTCAGTCGTCTGGCCCAAGTAAAACTCATTATACTCCAAAGTCTGAGCTCGAGAGTTGCAGGAAATGGACGATCGTGATTGTGAGGATGATGGTAACTCGTTTTGCAGAAATTGGATGCGGAAATTTGAGATTTTTCTTGGTGGGTATTGGAGATTGGTGATGATTGAGAGCTGGTTTGTTGGTGATCATGTTTTTGCTTTTCTTGAATTTGTATTGGGAGTTTTGACTTTTTAAGTGTGTGTGAAGGGAATTACGAAATTGGAGTAACGAGTGTTTGAATCATTCACATCTGCTTGTTTGTGGTGACTTTCTGCTTATCTTTTTTGTTTCTTGATTCTAATGATTTTTAATCCTAACTTGAGGAATTCGATTTCAATGTGGTTATTTTACGTCACATAACTCCTTGAGCAAATTGTTTGATGATGATAATTGACGTCAAAGCAGGTCTAGACTCTCAAGAGAAGATAAGTGGTTTGTGTGTGTGTGTGTGAGAGAGAGAGAGAGAGAGAGTTAAGATTTTAAAATTGTTTCAGCCCATTTAACATTTAATTCAGCCTTTAAAACATAGTGGTGATACATATACATGTGTAATCTGCAGTTATAGATGATAGTGTGGTTAACTTTTTATATCTAAATCATCTTTTTAGTAGGTTTTACATTTTGAGATGGTATTCTGCCTATTTAAATTAAATTTTGTATTATTAGTTACTATATATGTATGCATGACTAATGGTTAAGTTTTCAAACAGATTTTTCAATCATCAATTGAGGTTATATGCTTGTAAAAGTTATAAAGATCTAATTAAAAATGCATATAAATCAATTGTTTTTATGTAATTCGAACTTCGGTTGTTAAAAGGAGAGTTACAGAATGAGATTGAGAGGGAAGATAAATATAGCATGCTTTGTTCATTTCTTAATGAGAGTTCACGGTATGTAATTAATGAAATTAAACAATCTCCTAAGCATTTCTCTCTCTCTCTCTCTCTCTCTACAGATTTAAACTGCTAATGTGGATGTCTGCGAGTTTATAGCTAAAAAAAAAAAAAAAACGTCCCATGTTACAAAATACGGAAAAATGTATTAAGCCCATATTGAATTCTTTTTATGGGCTAAAACAGGATAAACTGCATGGGGCCAATTTGAGCTACAAGCCCAAAATGAACGGCCTCCGAGACCGGAAACCCGACCCGTTGACAAAGGAAAAGCGGGTACCAACTCCACGTGAAATTCAAAAGCAATCCAGAAATCCACCAACCCGATCTGACTCACCCATCATGAAAATGGATTGATGTTGATGTTGATTTGATTTGTTTTTTGATATTGTTATTCAAAACCCAAATTTAATTAATAACCTTCGGTCTATTTGTCGGACCACCTCTTTTTAAATCGTGAAGAAACACTATTGAAAAATCGCGAAACTCAATACGTGATTAGTGTCAGTGCTGACACCACTTTTTCCTGTTAATTTTGTTTAATTTATTTATTTATGTATGTATGTATGTATATCCACGAATGGGTGTTTTGAAGAAATATTGAAAATTCATGTTGGTGAATGAGTTTTTTCTTAGTAGACAGCACCTAATAATTTTGTCAAAAGATTCCATTGTTCGTAATGAAGCACGTCAGCTTGTAGAAACATAATGAATTGAACTTGTGATAAGATGAGGGAAAAATGTAATCTTTCAACCTTATAACTGTTTTAGATAATCAGAAAACTTACTATAATTATTTATAATACTATATTATCGTTAAATTTCTTTATAGGTGATTTTGGGTTAATGGGGCACTGTTTTTCACAGGCTTTCAAAATGCCTTATTTTTTCTGGAAATAACTATTTTTTTTCACTATATCTAAAACTTGTCAAAATAAGATGTTGTTTTATTATTACCATAACAAACATACTTCATTCATCCCATTTAAGATTGTCTATATTTATTTTTAGATTGTCCCAAAGATTGTCTATTTTTTAGAAAATAATTATCTTTTCAAAATTGTGAAACCTACATACTTTTTATCATTTTAACCATTTTATACAGCTTTTTCTCAATAACCGCATCGAAAAGAAATTGGTGCGTCTTGGGTGGAGCGAGATTACTTTTACATTCTAAAATCCTACAAGTTTAGTTTTTCCAAAAAATATTCCTGAGTTTACTTATCACTATACATTAAAAATGAATGATAAAGTCTAATTCTAAATACTTAAAAAATATCATTTAGACTATTAAAAAGGACAACGTTCACACAAAGTCCGTCACGTAAAATAACAAATTTATCTTCATCGATTGAGAATTATTTAGAAAATGCATCACGTACGTATTATTATTTATTGAAGCTTTGGTCTTACAATAATTTACTTTACTAAGTTTAACTTCAAAAACAACATGATTGGAATACATTCGTTAAAGAATATGATATATATATATATATATATATATATATATATATATATATACAAATAAAGTAATGAAACTATATATATAACACTAAATTAAATATTAGAGTAAGTATTTGGGAGGAGGAGTTATTGGAGATATATCAATTTATAAAATAATTGAAATACTCGTCGGCTATAACACACACAGAATTGGACTGTAGCATATGTAAGACTGCCCACGAGGTGTTGTCTTGCTGTCAAAATTTATGACTTTTTAAAAGTTCGTTAATTAACTTAATACTAAAATAATCAAACATTTGTGGTTCAAAATTTCAATCTTAGTTAGCCAACCATTGATTAACTTAGTGTTACGCAAATGTCCCAAAGTCAATGGACGCAAGGACACTTGTCTCATATTTCAGTGTCCCTTAAACGTCATTTACTTTTTGGTAATCAATCTTTAGAATTTTTACTGCATCCTTAATTTCGTTATCATGTCAATATATTGATTCTTGTTTTGATCTACAAAATATATAGTTGATATAGTCTAAAAAATATATATTTAGATCAATAGCATTATTTAGCGTAGATCACAAATCGCTCACTTATTCTTATATATTTTAGATCATTATTGACACACCAAATCAAGAATAGCATGTTGTCATTATATTTTTCTATTATAACCAGTCATGAAGGGTGCTGCTCTTCAAGAACCCTGGAGACAATGATGATGATGATGCAGTGGAGAAGTCAACTATATAACACGCATAATTGCATGTACGCATGATCGAAGATGAAGCTAAAAATTACAAGTTGTAGAACTTTTCAAATGTCAAATATTCGAGATAGTAAATCAGTTGACTTAATTAGTTGAAAATTTAGTTAGTCGCTTTCGTATTCAAGGTTATTTTATAGAGAGAGGGATTATATAGTATCCTAGTAAATAATATGCAATATTCACTTTTATTCATTCATCTAATTGATTATACGGTGGAGATATTTTAATTCTTTTTAAGTTTATTGATCCTAATTTGCTACAATAATAATAATAATAATAATTTGATTTGTGATGATACATAAAACAAAACATACATACTATTAAATATAAATATATAAGGTTATATATAAGCATGCATAATATTAAATAAAATGCAAGTGAGATTGATTGCTTCAAAATTTGTTGTGACAAAAGAACAAAGCATGCATATTGTTAAATATTAATGTGCATATGAATGAACACAAATATGCATGTTGTTGAATCCAAAATGCATATGAGATCGATTGCTTGAATTTTTTTCTCGCTTAAATCGCTTGTTCTAGTTTCATAATTTGAAAGAGAACTAAAGATCAACAAGAAAGAAAACAAATGATCAACAAGAAAATATTTGTGCATTGAAGAGAGAAGAGATATGGTAAGAATAGAGACAAGTTTTCTAGTTTAAAGTATGCGATTTTTGTTTCGAATGATGAATGTTTATATTTAGCACTACCATTTTCTACTTTATAATGTGCAATGTTTTGTTTACAAATATATATGTTTGTGTTTTGTAGTATGCATGCTTCAATCTCGACAAGAAAACTTGCTTCATCTTCGATTCGACAGCTTTGTCGCCTCATTCTCCGATTACCGATTTAACTTCCTCGTAGAATCAAGATAACCATCATTTCTCTCGATCCTCAATCTTATCTCAAAATTGCCTCTCATTTTCCTAAAATTTAGGCTAAGACCCGTTATCGCCCCGAAAATAAAATTAAAGAAGAAGAAAATTTATCATTTGTCAATTTTAGCGAATGGTTTCTGGAGAATGGAAATAAATATAGAAATATGAATATATGTAAGTTCGATATCTTTCATATTTGTGTAGCACAATCAATTACTATATTGTACATGTTAGTTTAGCAAATATTTCATCTCTTCGTATCACATATGCTAAATATATTAGTTTAACACATCTTTCATCTGTAGCCAAGACAGAAGGGTTCTAGTGTTGCACAAGAATCCACGCACACACAAACACAAAACCGTAACACAAACAAAATTAAATCTCAATAATTAATCCAATGAATCAAAGGTCCGATTCATTCTCATTTCCTACAAAATTATCCTTTCCTACCGATCCATCTCCTATAGTTGATATCAGAACAAGATCTCCACCTCGGCTTAGCTTAGTAAAATATAATTTCTAATTAATTATAATCCTATAATATCTAAATCATACATCGTATTACATGTTTTTAAAGAAAAAATATAATTTAATCTAATAAATTGACTTTTTGATAATTTTAGTCCAATAAATCAATATCATCAATCAATTTAATGAATTGATTTCATGACAATTTTAGCTCATAGTGATTTTTGACACCAAAAGGCACAATTGACATCGGAAATAATATATAGAAAACACAAGTCGAACGTTATTGTAAATGACTTACGCCATGTTATTTCTCTTCCAATTGTGCTTTCGAATCGAACAATCACGCGGGTTAAAATTGTTACAAAATCAATTCATTAAACTTGATTAATGTATTATTGATTTATCATGGTAAATTGTCACAAATTCAAATTATTAGGCTAAATTGTGTATTTTACCTTTTTTAACAAAGGAAAACTCAACCACCACCGAGAGTAGGATGGCAGGGATCTGGACCGGTCAGATCCGCAGATCCAATCCATTTTTCGACCGGATCTTCAAAAATAGATCCGATGGATCCGGACCGATCCGACCATTCTTTAAAATCCGGATCCGATCTCTTCTAAGATCCAGATCCCGTCCATAGATCCATATAATATATATGTATATAAATTTTATTTATATTTATAAGTGTACTATATTATTTTTTTTCTAATAAATGGATAAACTAGGTTACTAAATGGATAGTATGTTAATAATATTAGAAATTTGTACTTGTAATTGAGAAAATTTTGTATATGAGTGGTCTATTTACTAAAATATGGTACAACTTCTTCTATTAATATTGCAATATTATTTGTCATGAAAGCAAAAGTAAATTTGTAACTAACATCTTTTGTGTAGTGATGATTATAGAATTTTGAAATAATTATTATAGCGTTATATGTATTTAGATTATTATTATTATTATGTTATCGCTAATTATATTTGATTTAAATTTATTTTAGAATAGAAATATATGGATTCAGTTCAGACCCGGACCCCGTGGATCTTATGGATCCGGTCTAGATCTAATTTTGGATCCAATGGATCCGGACCTGATCCGACCTGCAAAAATTACGGATTGGATCTCGACCCAACCGCATCCAATCCGAGATCCGTCCATTGCCATTCCTAACAGGGCGGCTTAAAATAAAATCGTTTAAGTCATACATGTTTAATTTTCGAATCAAGAATGCGGTATGTATATTCGTATGATATGTCCACGAAGATCAAGACAATATTGTATGTCCAAATATTTTCCCTGTAAATTGTAATGTGCTCAAATTCAACTGGGCTCATCACAACAAATTTAGATCATATTGGAATTTTTTTTGTTATAAGCCTAATCTCTAATTTTGTAAACAAAATGCCCATATTCGAACGGTTTGGCATGGATCATCGGTTCTAATAGTTTGAGTTTAGGCTTGAAAAATTAATTAAATTACATTTAACAAATTTCATGTCAATTACCCTATTTATTTATTTATTTTTAATTTGGGAGGAGAATATGATTTGAATCTTTTGGGATAGGTCGTAGGCAGAGGAGGTGGGTAGGGTAATGGCTTGGCCAAAATTCTATCTATTGGGATCTCATTTTAAGATTATAATATTTTTGTTGGGAAGATACGAATGTACAATATTAAGAAGAAACAAAGCTAGAATAGGGATGGGTTATTCACGTTATTGAAAAACTTTGTTATCCTATAAATGAAACAAAATATTCTCCATGAAAGTTATTGCATAAAGAAAATTAAATTAAATTTTGCTCATCATGATATTCGAACACAAGCACAAGACAATACATTCATACAACAAAGTGATACATTACCGTAAAATTTCACGATATATAAGTAATAATTTTCACGCTCACTTAAATAAAGTTTTTATTTAAACCCTCCCGACTACAATATACGTTAAAGAAACTAAACTATGGAATCATATCTGGAAAGGTTTTGAGATAGGAACATCTGATTGTCTAATTCTTCAAACAAAGTGAGTCCTCCGACAAACTATTATGTATTATAAAAGTACATAGATATATAATACAAATTCGTATTGACAATCCATAATTTACTCTAAAACTTTAGAGATGGGCCGAGTATTTCATGAATTTGTGGATGAGTAAAGCACCAGCTTTTTCTATTTTGATGAAAAGTCCTTCGAGAAATAAAATCACAACTTTTTCCTTCGATCGATGTCTTATATGTTGTTTTCTCTCTCGAAAAACTCTTATTTATTTAAGTTTGTTATAACATAAATTCGTATTAGCTAGTTGTGGTTATTAAATTGCAATTTGATCTTGTAGGCTATATATAGGGTAAATACATAATTTTAACTTAATAAATTGAATTTGTGACATTTTAATCTAATAAATCATTATTCCTTAATAAATTGATTTTGTGATAATTTTAGACCGTAGTGATTTTTCAACATTGAAAACACATTGACACCCGAAATGACATATAGAAAGCTAAGTTAGAAACCTTATTGTAAAGGACTTACTAGCTACTATATGTTATTTCCGATGTCAATTGTATTTTCGACACGAAAAATCATTAACGAGCTAAAATTATCACAAAATCAATTTATTAGACTTGACAGGTATTGTTAATTTATTGGCTAAAATTGTCACAAAGATAATTTATTAGGCTAAAGTTATGTATTTTTCCATATAAATATGATGTGATTATAGTGTGGATACTTCTTATAGTGTAAATATGAGGATAAATATCAATTATAAATCAATATGAACGCTTGATTCAACGCAGACATGACGCAGACATATAAATGTACAATTATATGCAAAAATATAAAATATGCATAACTAATTAAAAGCACACTTAAAATAACCATTAGATTTCAACTTTAATGGATATGGTTTGTTACATTTATGTATATTAAAGACTATATGTACATGAATCAATTCATATATTATATATGGATGATTAACGTAAGAACCATTTTATCGTGGAATATGAGAACCAAAAATGATGAATTCATTGTGAAACTTGATGAATCCGTGGGAAAGTTATCAATCCAAAAGAAATAGAATTTTCTTCTCCTCATGTGATTCGAACCCTGGTGAAAATTTCAATTTTGAATTCGAACTTTCTCAACGAATTCATCAACTTTCATGAAATTTATTTGGTTCTTAGTTTTAGGATTAAATGGTTCTCATTTGAACCTATATATATAGTAAGGTCCAAATAAGAATCATTTTTAACGTGAGAGCTAAAACCACTAAAATTTATCATGAACAAATGAATTATATGAAAGTTAACGCATCTGTGAAAGTTATCAATTCAAAAATTAGAAATTTTCATCCGTACGAATCCCATTGGGGCTAAAATTACATTTTTTTATTCAAGAACTTTTTCAAATTTTCATCAACTTTATAGTGAATTCATCATTTTTAATTTACGATAAAATAGTTTTCATGATAATCATCCCATATATATAAGCTATGATTTCATTGCACCTTAATTAGTCACATCGACTACTAAATTCTATAGGATAATTGTCTCAAATACACAATTTGGAGATTTTATGAAGTGGAAATACACTAATATACCATCCAAGTTAGGAATGTCAAATTATACCATAACATAAAATGTCAAATTATAAAGTTTGTTGGTCCTATGGATTATTATCACCAAATAGTACCGACAGACCATTGCACATATTGGTACTATTGGCACTATTCTATAATTTGATATTTTTATGCTCGCTATAATTGACATTCTTTAACTTCTACTATATAACGCCCGCTCTTTTATGAAATTGTGCATGAGCTTTTTCTTTCTGAACATAAATACTTGTAATTAACATTTTTCTTATTTTCACATGGTAAATATTTTGGTCAAAATTAAATCTGACCTGTCTTATTACATGGCTTAGTAATAAAGACGTGTCATATGCATGACAAATTGACAACACTGTGGCAAGAAATTTATGAATATGTGTATTTATGAGATGATCTATCCTAAACCGTAAAACAAATGATTTAGCGATTTGAAATTCAGTTTTAGACGTGATTTTGGTATTTCAAAATTGTGTAATTTTTCTTATTGGTTGATTTGACCAAATTGGAATTTCCGACCGTTAATTAGTCGGCTTTGATTGGGGCACATTTAAAACCGTTTGCAAAAATTTAAAAATTGTAAATTTGATTTCTGTTCAGGAAAAAGGTTTGTATGCAATATAAGAAAATTTCAAAATTCGTATATTTACAAACAATTATCTCAATTCTAAAATACTGGTGGTTGTTTATGAAGAGCATTTATTCGCTTATGTAATAAAAATAATAAAATATACAAGGAAAAGAAAATATAAAAACGAAGAAATGTGAATGGGCTAGACTAGTACTTAAAAGGTGAGCCCATTGCTTTACGGCTACAACTTTACCAAATCTAAAAACAGGTTTTCGATGCCTTTGAAGCAACAACTTAATATTATCTTTCTCCCAAAATAATAATAATAATAATTATCCTTTTCCGGATATATGAATCTTGTTCATCCCACCCACAATTTTCGTGAAGAAAAAGGTCTGGATAAGAAATAACTAATCAACTTTTATATCAAAGAGTTTAGGAACTTAATGAGCAAATGCATAACTATATATTTCATCGTTTGAAGTTTTTTCAATTATGTTAATATATTGTTAGTAAAATATTTAAAGTTTCATATTTTTCACTTAATGTCCTTCGTATTTTCGATGCCATTGGTCACGGAGAATCCACATACGTAAAAATAATATAGTAATTTCAAAAGACTACGCAGGAGTTAAACCCGACCTTACCCAAACGTTAACCACCTATCATCAAACCAACACCAGTAATGTTTTTTCACCTTTTTATTTGTCAAGTTTGCAAAGGAGTTGCTTGAAGTCAATTTATAACTTGTAATATTTTTTAATCTGCATTTTGTCAACAAAATATTTCTTTGCTAGATTAGAGGTTTACTTGTTTAGCTTTAGTTAGAATGAGAATTGAAACAGAAATAAAATTATAAATTCCAATTATGAAATAACGTATCATCAAAAAACATGGAAAATAGAGACTAAAATAGTTATAAATTTTAAAATTATATTTTCAGACAATAAATTGAAATGAATAAAAACTAGAGAGAAACTCGAACATACGATGCTTATTGCTGGTAGGCCAAGGAACACGTGATCTCATGTGATTTCTGTCACAATCAAAACAGAATTCTTAACTGGACAGAAAATTATAATCACAACAATCAAGAATTTAAAACCAAATAAGATAATAAAATATAAATAAATAAATTTAAAACCAATAAGAACGACAACCTCGTGCGTAGTTGGTGAGTATAAGTCAACCCACTTTCTTAAAATAATCATAGAAGCAACATCTGTTCCGAGATTTGCGGAATTAGGCCCTCTGTTTAAGATTAATTTTAGGCAAGCAATCTTAATGATCTCTCTCTTCAAAAGAAATTAACTATAATAATCAAATCTCGTCGACATTTTTCTAATTGATTCTATTTATTTCAAGAATTATTATACAGAGGATTGAAGTCGCCAAAATTATTTCCTATTTTCTTGCAAATAAAATGATACAAAAGAAATACATTAGTTATTTTTTCCTTAGTTGAATACAATAGTGGCTTTTGGACCCAATAGTTATCGTTAGAGAAAAAAGTATTAACTTTTTCTGAATTATGAGGAATGTGGTCATGAGGCATTGGTAATTTACAATGATTTATTAAAATAATAAAAACTAATCCTATTTATACTATAACGTTTTTGTGTATTTCGAATTCAATCTTGATTATTTTGTCTTCGTGAATCGTGATTAATAAAAGTTGCAGACAAATAATTAACATTTCATAAATTTTTCGTGAAAAGACATTTCATGAATCCGTATTATGGGTACACTTTTAAATACAACGTATATTGGTAATAATTATCGTGCAATTAACACAAGCCACGAATCACAACACACTTTGTTTTTAAGTATGTACATTGAATTTCGTCAAAACATAAAATGTGAGTATTTTTTTCTTTTCCAAAGCAATAAAACAAATTAATGATTATGATGCAAAAGTCACATTTTGCAACAATTTAAACGTCAACGCTTTGCCTCCTCTTTTAAGATATCTCATCAACAAGCTTTATCTCATCTTTTAACAAATCTCGACATTTAAGGCCCCACCACCCAAATCATAATTTTTATCTGTTACAACATTCCCTTCGTTTTTATTAAGTTTTATTTTAGAATTTCGAAATTTGTTACATATTAAGTATCATTTTAAATTCAAATTATAATCCTATTGATCTAAAACTTTTTGTATTAATGCAAAAACGGATTATCTAAGTACTAAAGAAAACGTAAAACAAAACCGGTAAATAATTCTCCATTAACAAATGCAATGCACATTTCTGATTTCTCACCAATCTCCCAAAGCATTTATCTATATATAAAACTCATAGAAAACTGTTTTTCACATTCTCATCTGCAGAAAGATGGCTTCAAAAACTCTTCGCCGTCGTATTTCGCATTTTCTGTTCGTTTTCTGGTTTTCGCTGCCTCATCTGCAGAAACGGCTGATGACGGCGTCGGCGCATTTGCTTTCTTCCAATTTTCAGTTCCCGAAGATTCAGGCGGAGAAACTCATCAGATCACTCAACTTGTTCCCCAAGCACGGCGCGAACCATCACGCCGCCGGCGAAGAAGCTCGGCGCGTCGCCGATCGTAGAGAAGCCGGTGAGGTTCCCTCATGGCTGATTCGGACTTCCGTGAAGGATTTGGGCCACCATGCTGGCTATTACAGACTCCCACACACTAAGGATGCAAGGTATGTATGTGTGTGTGTGAGAGAGAGAGAGATATATGCTGCATCCGATGAAATATATCGAGACATGTATACACTTTCTGCATTGTGTCTGTTCACTCTGTTTTTTGCAACTGATTGAGGAAAGAATTGAGGTGAGTTTTGCACACATTAATGTGTGTCTGTGTTGTGGAGGATAGTGATGACTGTGAGTGAAACATTTTATGTAGTTTAATTGTTTGATTGCTAAATAGAATAATTTGATTATCTCTATTCAATTTGTGGGATATAATTAGTAGTAGTTTATGAAGGTTGAAAGCACATAAAATGTTTGATAATTGTCTTTGAGTGTCAAAAATTTTGTAAGAACTAATATACATACATATATATATAAGTGAATGGAGTTCACAACCACACAATTCATTCAAAAGAAAGTGTTTTCAAGGTTCCCAACTCGATGATATATCCATATAAGCAGAGTTGCTGACAATTGTTTAGATTCCATTCTTATTGTAAAGCCACATTAGCTACATCCAACTGCGATATCTTGAATGAACGCCATCAATGTTACCAAACTAGGCCAAACATATCTAGTTTAGTCATAAATGTGATAAGTTGAGATGCTTGGCTTAGCTTCTGATACTTGTAGGATGTTCTATTTCTTCTTCGAGTCGAGAGCAGCAAGGCAGACCCGTAGTGATATGGCTAACTGGCGGGCCGGGATGCAGTGAGTTGGCTTTGTTCTACGAAACGGCCCTTCCACATTACAAGCAACATGTCCCTAGCATGGAATGAGTTTGGATGGGATAAGGTATTTTTGGCTTCTTTTCAAGATTTGATTGCTTGTAATCTCATTTGTCTTTGGCGTTGTAAGCATATTTAGATTTGAATTCTTTCATATGCAGGTATCAAATCTTATATACGTCGACCAGCCTACTGGAACTGGCTTCAGCTACAGCTCTGATGATGAAGATATCAGGCACAATGAGGAGGGTGTTAGCAATGATCTATACGACTTCCTGCAGGTTCTTTTCCTATTTATGCAAGTATTGGATCTGACTGTGCATTAGTTTTCACTGATGAAAGAATTTCTTCCGCATAGGCCTTCTTCAAGGAACATCCACAGTTTTGAAGAATGAATTTTACATTACTGGGAGTCGTATGGGCACTATATCCCTGCTTTCGCTGCTCGTGTGCATCAAGGGAACAAAGACAAGCAAGGGCACATCAATCTTAAGGTATATATATATATATATATATATATATATATATATGTGTGTGAGTTATAATAAGAACCTATTTTTTGTAAAACCAAAACCAATGCATTTAAGTATAAAATTAATGCATTTTATGTATAAAACTAATGCACCCTTAAGTTCTGATAAAAGACAATACTATTAATCAATATTTCGAATGCAGAACTTTATACATAAAGTGCAACTTTGTATTTTTCGGTTTTTATTTGAACTCTTCCCTATATATATATTTCTGAATTGCTGCGTTAAAGCTCAAGTCCTTCTTCAAATCTGTTTTCATCCTGTTTTTGCCTGATATATATATCCGTTGTTTCATCATTTTCAGGGATTTGCCATTGGCAACGGGCTCACTAACCCTGAGATACAGTACAGAGCGTATACTGACTACGCATTGGACATGAAACTAATCCAGCAATCGGATTACAACAGCATGATGAAGACAGTTTCGGATTGTGAACAAGCAATCAAGCTTTGTGGTTAGTTTAGTTTGCTTGATGCAAAATATGACTCTATTTTGTTGCTTGATGCAAAATATGCTCGATTTTTTTCTTGATGCAAAATATGACTATATTTTTGCTTGCTGCATTAGGTGCTGATGGTGGATCTTGCTTGGCGGCCTACATGGTTTGCAACCACATCTTCAACCGCATAGTGGATCTCTGGTGGTAAAATGTAAGCATTACTTTTAGAATCTGTACATGGCCTAATGAACAGTTACAAAAACATCATAACCCAACAAATCACTCACATTTTCACCTCTCAAATGCAGTACTACGACATAAGAAAGAAGTGTGTAGGCGACCTGTGCTACGACTTCTCCACCATGGAGGAGTTTTGAACCTCAAATCAGTGAGGACGCTCTTGGTGTCGGGGACATAGACTTCGTGTCTTGCAGCTCCACGGTGTACGAGGCTATGGTGACGGACTGGATGAGAAATCTTGAAGTCGGAATCCCTGCAATGTTGGAGGATGGAATCAAGCTGTTGGTGTATGCAGGAGAGTATGATCTCATTTGCAATTGGCTAGGTAAGGATTCTTGTTTTGCCTAAGAAGCAATTTGCTTTTAAACATTTTAAAAACTGAGAGAAGGACACAAATTTGATAATAGGGAACTCGAGATGGGTGCATGCCATGGAATGGTCTGGACAGAAGAGGTTTGCATGGCTGCCACCGCGCCTTTCTCAGTAGATGGGGCTGAGGCTGGGCTGCAGAAGGGATACGGACCTCTCACATTCCTCAAGGTGCACGACGCGGGCCATATGGTTCCGATGGATCAACCGAAAGCATCGGTGGAAATGCTGAGGTGGATGCAGGAAGCTAATACAAGAGGATGAACATCTTACTCAATTGTAAATAACTTACTGAAGAAGGAGGTGTTCATGTATACATGTATGCAGAAGAATTATAGAGACTGTTAAAACAGATGAGATGCAGATTGATATGGTTTTTCTTCAAATAGAATGAAATGAATTTGAATCAGACCATTAGTTTTTCCCTTTTCTTTAAAAATTCCATAATTTGAAATTAAAAAATAAATAAAAATTGTGCTCAGTATAAAATGAATTAAATTTACTTATGAACAGTTTTATATACCGTAACGTAAGTATTGTTTAGATCAAAAGGAACATCAAACTTTTGAGAAAGATAAAATTTAGTGCAAAATTTAGCGCTATAACCCTAGTATTAAATCTGTGTATAATAATGATTATTAGTGTATGTTTCAGTTAAATCTGAGTGACTGAATATATCAAAATTATTTTTATTAGCATATATTAATGTTTTTAATATTTATTTTGTGCTATTTTTATTTTTATACAATTAAAAACAAATAAAATAGTGATTTTAATATATGTTTTCAAATAATCAGTAATATAGAAGGAAAGTAACTCAGACAAAAATATATTTTTGCACGTCCATTTTCCTAACTAATAATATATACCAGAGACTTAATTGCACTTAATTATGTAACTAGTGTATAACCCGTCAATTTCGACAAGAAATCACATTACGTTGTAATTTATAAGTAGAAATTTAAAATAATAATTCAAAAATTATGTCTATGAGGATTTGATTTTTTTACTTACTATACATATAAAAATTCAATAGAAATTAAATTCAACAGATATTTAAAAATATAATAATAAAATATTATTCTAAATATAGAAATAAAGACTAATTTAAAATGATTTTTTTTCTAAAATATGAAAAATAACTTTGTAATTATCTCACAATTTATCTAAAATTTCATTACCGATTAGTTATTGTATCGCATCTCACCATCTATATAAAATTTCATTATCAAGTGAAAATTAAACTTTTAAATCACTTTTGCTAGTTACTCAGAATTTACAACGATGATTAACCATCAATAAATATATGTTTTGGTAGGTAAAGTCTTATGTTAGAAATAGATTTGCACATGTCTCTTTTTATGTTTATATATAGCAAAACAAATAGCTTTTATATTAGAGCGATATGTTTAGATTTGATACATAATTTGTATTTCGTTAAATTTTGATAGAGAAATGCATTACGTTGACTTTATAGATAGAAATTTAAAAATAACTTTTTATTTGGCTAGGATTTAGTCACATGAATGTGACAAATGATAAGAAAGCGATATGATAGTCAGAGTTAATCTACCTAGGTTGGTAGCAATGGACAATGCAGATGGTTCGAATAGTTGAGTACACAGATGTAATTCGTGATATATATATATATATATATATATATATATATATATATATATATATATATATATAGATCATATAAGACTCCAGTCCCAGATAAGATGTAGACTCAATCTCATCCACTCATCTCATAGATCCTATGGTTCATTTTTTCGACTTTTGCTTAATTTTGTGATTTGCCTCATTAAGGTAGATTAGTAATTTGATTTGTTATTTGATCACAAAACAAAAAATGCATGCAATGAATCAAGATAACGACGAACGAATAAAATGATGCATGAATCAGATAACGATGTGTTGGAAGTCACATGGCGCCACAAGATGCGCGGCCAACAGGCGTGGTGTGAGTAGCCCTAAAATTTTACAGAATTAATAAAGCTTAATTAAGATTATTAAAGGCTTAAAACTATTTAAGCCTTAAGAATTGTAAAATTCAATATAGTGAAATATTAACGGTATGAATCCGAATTTAAGATTTAATTATATGGAATCGAAAAATGTAGAGAATTATTAGAAATGAGTTTAATTGCGATAAAATGTGAATTATGTGTTTATTTATAATTGTTTGCATGAAAAATGCTATTAATTGTAAATTATGTTATGAATTACATTAATTATTTTTGCATGTTATTTTTCTTATAAAATGAGATGAAATATTATTTAAAAGTTTTAAAGTTTTTTTTTTTTTATTAATAACTAATGATTAAAGAAATTATTTATGTAATTTCGAAAATTAAGAAGAATTATAGTAATGAATTGAATTTTATTAAATAAAGTAATTTAAATTATGCTATATGGATCTAAATTAAATTATGAATATGAGTTGTATTAGATTTTATAATTTAATTGAAATATAATCCTATTAAATAAATTATATTAAAGTATGGAATTAGTGAAATGGAGGTATAATTATAAATTTTTTGAAATTTGTGTTTAATTATTTTGAAATTTGGAATAAATGTACATTAAATTAAAATTTATATTCTAGAAACCTAATGCATGAAATATATCATCTTCACCCCATTTCTCTTCTCATTTTCACACACACACACTTAAGCACACACAAATTTTATTTTCACTTTTAAATCCATAATTAAGTGTGGATTAATAGAAAATCATCTCAAGCAAGGTAATTACTTCATTTAACCTAAGTTTTTGTAATTTAATTTGATAAATATGTTGTTCTATAATGCTAGGGTTTTGAAAATTTAGAGGTTATGATTATGGTTGATATGTTTAAATTTTGTTATGTTATTGATTTAAGTATGTTTATTATGCATAATTAACATGTTCTATGGTTTAAATTCCTTAAATTCATGAAATTTTAAAATTAAAGTTTGATCATGAAACCCTAATTTTGAATATGATTCACATGTTATGATATGAATGAATTAAGCTTAGATATATGTTTAAACATGCTTATAAACATCATATGATTAAAGAAATTAAAAGTTAAATTATTTTAATTAAATTTTAAATTTTCGAAAATCATAAGTCACATGAACTTGATGATTTTAATTTTATTTGATTAATTTGACATGATATTCATGCTTAAGGATATAAATAATGCATGAAATGAATTTATGGAATTTAATTCAATCATATACATGATACTAATTTTCAAATGAAGGGGTCATGAACTTTGATTTCTTGATTTTATTTCATGGATTTGAATTTATATTTGTGATCTATGATAAAATAATGCCTAAGTAGAATTTATAAGAATTTTGAACATATGTATCAAAAGTTAGAAAATTAAAGTTTAAACTAAAGTTATACTTATAGGTGATATACTTGATCTATGATTGAATGGATCATGAATTTATGATTATTGATGTTAATTGAGTATAATTATATGATATTTGATGTTTAATGGGTTGTAGATATTCAAAATATTGAAATATACATATATATCGAGTTAAATCGCTTTAGGCGATTAACGCTGAATGGATAATACTCATGTATAAGGTTCTTAAGTATATGTTTGATGATATGATGATGATATTGAGGAGTTTGGGATAATATTGGTATAGTTGGTGTATTTGGACTATACATATTACGTGATGTTACTCACGAAATTTCGGTAGAATTTTAATAAGATAAATTGTATGTTAATTGATAGTTGTTAACATATATCTAAATTAGTAAGAAAGATTACTAAAGTCAATAATAATCTTATGTTACAGGATCAAAGAGGAAATCGGGAAGTAAAGAACGAAGAATCGAACGCACTTGTGAACGCCGAGGCGGGTAATGCATACAAACTTTATTTTCAAGAAACCTATGATATGTTATGAGCTTGATTTATTGGAAAGCATTTAATCACCACATGATAATTATGCTAAATGTTTTACCACGTGGGTATGACGGAATTACTATCTGCGGTAGGAAGATGTTAATCATCGCACGTGTAGACGGTCGTGAGCTTGCAAATGGGCCGCCATGGTATTGGGAGGAGGCCTACTTCCTTTACCGAATGACGAGATAGGGTATGACCGTGGTTGTGATCCTTCGGACCAACTGGTATGTTATGCCAGTATGTTTCAAAATAAAGTGGTGACATGATATTATGTGAAATTTTCTTATGAATCACTAATTCAATCGTTTATGAATCGCTATCTCGAAAGAAAGTTTTTCTTGAACAAAATGTTTAATTTTGAAAGATAGATTGGCATTATCCACTGAGTACTTCTCGTACTCATGCCTCCAAACTGCTTTTATTACGCAGTTGAGTATGGAGGAGTGTGGGGAAACCGAGTGAGATATCATTTGATCTTTTATTTTGATGGTTATGTCGAATATCATGTCTTCATACATGATATTCATTAATCTTCTTCGCTAGAACCTGAAACTTTGAAACCGTATTTTGATAAACCATGTAAATATTTTGAAACCTTTTATATAAATGGTGCTCGTGTCCTCATTTTGATAATCAGCCGTTGGATATTTTCGAGTGTGTCGGCTTATTTCATTTTCAAATGTTATGTCTGTCTGTTTGTTTTCAAAATCTATTCCCTAACATTTATAATAAGAGATTATCGATTATTAAACCACCACACCGATTATTTGGTTAATTAAGTAATTAAATAGTCAGTCGTGACAGAGTGGTATCGAGCATTGTTTCGCTTTGATCCATAAATTTTCTTTCTTCGAGCCAACCTCTTGTAAACCTTTGAGTCGTTGGTGCTCGATGTTCCGATCATCTCTTCACCAACCAGCAAAGTAAGTCGTAAGTGATGTGTATATTCGAATGAAAGGTGATTATGTTGAACATTATTAGATGGTATGTGAAAATAAATGATATGTGATTATGTCTGTTTAATTAGTATAAAAGTTATATTTGAATATAGGATGGTACGGGAAGTCATTGCCGAAAGAATGTTGATAATAGGGATTAAGGGCGTCGATAGTTTCTTTTCCTTTAGAATCGAGAGAGAAGATCCGCCGCTTGCTCAAACGCTTTATGATGTCAGGATTTTAAAGAATGCAAAGGATCGAGTTAGATGGACTCGCATGGTTAATGCTTTACCTTCTCGCGTGGATGGGCATCTAAACGGCTTTGAATTATGTACATATTGATATGGAGTGCATCACGGTAATCTCGACCGATTCGTAGACCTTATAAAAGGCATTATCGAAAAATAGGATCCCCCGAGCTACCATATCGCCCTTTTGATCAATTTATTCCAAAGCTCATCGATTCTAGATGATTTTCATCCAAAATGGGAGAAATTAAACCTATGTTTCGTGAGGTTGCCTAGTCCTCCTTCTCCGAATCCTGCTCGATAGCGATAGTCTTTTTCCTCTGGACCTCGTGGACCCTAGATGACTTAGATCTATTGAACACCATTTGCACTAAAAACCCTTCACCACCTTTATCTCCTCTTCCAAATATCCTTAATCATGTCTCCCACCGAGGTAGCCCAGAATTTGAACAACCACTATATGTTGGCACTTCCTATTTGAGACCTCTAGTCAGAAATGCCCTTTATCCGATCCTTCCTTTGCCTGGAGAGGCCGCCACTACCACCGATCATGCTCTACTCCCGAAGATAAGGAAGAAGAGCCAGAGGAATCGAAAGGACCCCGAGGAAACCGATGAAGACATAGATAGATAAGAGAAATATGTTTAAAGCTAGGTAGGATAGTTAGAATGGCAATGAATCCACACCAAGATCGAAACTAACTTATTTTGTAAAAGTCCTCACCGAGGCATTTTGTAACCTATAACATGCCGCTTACTTCATCGTCGCTTTGTAAATTATAATATGTCGATATCTTTGTTGTTTCTCATGTTGTGATTGAATAGTTGGATCCTTAAATCCGTGATGATTGCGCTACTATAATTTGAAACCTTATTTCCTTGTTGTGATATCTTATCAACCGCTATGACAATATTCTTTAGGCCTCCAAGAAGAAGAATACAAGTTTGGAAGAAAGAGATAGTGAAGCAACACCTCGTAACTTTCCAAATCGTGAATCCTCTTCACCAAATCGAAAAATTTTAACTCTTTCGTCAAACCCACCTAACTTCACTGGAGTCAGAGTCCCGCCGAAGTCAAGAGTGGGTAAGAACTATTGAGAATCTTTAAGTTCTTGAATGCAACGATCAAGAATGTTTGTCTTGTATAAATTTTCGATGAAAGGACCATGATTTCGGTGGAGCCGCGCAAAACCCTCACCCGAGCAATGGCGAACTTTACATGGGCAGTTCGGAAGAATCAGATGCTAAGTTCATTCCTCAAGCTATAGGAGGCGTAAGGAAATGAATTTATGAATTTGAAACAAGGTAATAGGAGCGTATGAGTACGACGGAATTTCAGACATTATCCGAGATATGCACCTTATAAAGTAAAATGCATGAGAAGATGGCCGAGATGTTTCGCTCGGATTAACGAAATCCGAATTATTTTAGCCGCCAACCACTCATGTCTTACGCAGAAACTCTAACCGCAGGCTGGACATGGAAATGGAGATCAGTAAAAGAATGTCCGAGACTAATGTTTGGCGTACAAGGAATTGTACCAACAAAATCCTCTCAAATGGAACAAAATATAAAGGAAAGAAAATGAGAACGAGGAAATTCAAGTAAAGACCGCTTCGAAGGGACCTATGTCGTCGAAATCATTTCGACCACCGATCATGGACAACCACTCTTACCGAATCGATAAGACCACCCATGTGCCCTCGCTGCAACCGCACATTTGGTTTATGTTTGGTGGGAGTAACACTCGCTACTGCAGAAGCGTGACGCTTCTGTCATCACATAAGCGTAATGTGGCCGGAGAGAGAAAGAGGAAAATCTTCGCGACCGTTGCATCTGAAAGTATGATGGATATCCACAACCCTCGCTATCAACTTCCTTCACCACCGTGATTGCAACCGCAGACTTCACCAACAGCGACATCTCAATCTCTACAAGTTCAACCCAACATCAAGATGCGATGCTTGAACCAAAAGCAATCGGAAAAGAGTACGGAAATCTAATGTATGGCCAGCTAAAAGGTGTACATGTTATAGTTTTGTTTGACACGGAGCATCGCATTCTTTCATTTCACCGCATGCGAGATAATCTTGAACTTCCGTAGAATCATCCGTAGGTTTCAGTGCTTACCCAATAGGGGGCAACAAGATGATAAAGTATGTCCTAACTTGAATTCGAGTTAGATCACTTCGCTAAAAGTCGAATCACGCCTTATGCATGGGACGAGATATTATCTTGGGTATGGATTGGTTAACGGAAAATTTCACAACGATTCGCAGAACAACGAGAATCGTGATTTCAACCACCCGAAAAGAACTCACGTGCTTTTATGGGATCGACGAGAAGGAAGGATACTGATATCACCAGAAAAAGGTTGATAAGATGTAACGAAAATCGTGCTCATTCTGATGCCAAAAGGAAGAAGAAGGATAAAGATTGAGATGTGTTGGTTGTTCGAGAATATCCGCACGTATTTTAAAATTACCCGGTATACGATCGACAATTGGATTTCGCGATCTTCGAGCCAGATCCGCCAATTTCTAAAGCACCGATCGGATGGCTCCTAAAGAATTGCAAGAATTGAAAGTCCAATTACGTGGAACTTCGGACTTAGATTTATCCGACAAGCGCACACACCGGGCACCAAGGTGTTATTCGTCAAAGGACACACCTTAAGAATGTGTATCGACTATCGAGAATTGAATAAGGTGACATTGAAGAATAATATCCGCTTCGAATCGACGACTTGTTCGACCAATTGAAAGGAGCAAAGGTATTTTGAAAATCGATCTAAGATCGGGTTCCATCAGTGAAGATAAAACCAGGATATACCGAAAATCTTTAGGACCCGATACGACACTACGAATTTGTAGTGATGTCGTTGGACTAACAATGCTCCACTGTGTTCATGGACCTCATGAACGCAGATTCCATGAATATCTCGATAAATTGTGATTAGTGTTTATCGATGATATTTTAATCTATTCAAAGAAACAAGAACACGAAGAGCATTTGAGAATTGTATTGAAAAGCTAGGCACAAAGATTATATGCCAAGTTCAAGAAGTGTGATTTTTGGTGAAGAAGTAAATTTCTTAGGGCATATAGTCTCAGCAGAAGGAATTAGGTGGACCTCCAAAGTCCAAGCAGTCAGGTGGAAGTCACCACGACTCAAACGATTCGTAGTTTTCGGTTTAGCCGGTACTATAGAAGATTTATCGAGGATTTTCTAAAATTGCTAAACCAATGACTAAACCATCAAGAAAGGGATAAAATTTCAATGGACCTGAACGCAAGACGCTTCAAGAACTCAAAGAAAGATCGACCAACGCCCTATCCTAACTATACCGATCCGAAAAAGATTATACCATATACACGGATGCCGAGAAATGGAATAGGATGCTTTAATGCAAGAAGGAAAGGTTATCGCACACGCTTACTTACGCTTGAAGATTCATGAACACAATTATCCTACTCATGATCTGGAGCTCGCAGCAGAGTCCACGCATTGAAAATATGGAGACATTATCCATCGGATCGAGATGTGAGATTTTACGGACCACAAAAGTTTGAAGTATTTGAACAAAAGATTTGAATACGACAATAAGATGGCTCAGCGGTCAAAGACTACGATTGTGAGATCAAGTATCATCCCGAAAAGCTAATGTCGAAAGGCACGCTCGAGTAGGAAAAGTCGAAGAAATTAGAACTCTTTAACGGATCAAGGGAATTATTAAAAGAGTTCGAGAAGAATGTTCGAAACCGTGTTACCTCCGAAATATTCAAGGAATTGTAGTATGATGGTACTTCGGATTTGAGCTCGATTATCGAAAAGAAAAGATAAACAACTCGAAACTCATGAGCAAAGATTCGAATGGAAATTTTCCGAATATCATGAAGTCGAGATAATGCGATTATGTTTGGTAATCGCATACGCATCTAACAATACAGAGTAAAAATGAAATTATGAATGAAGCTCATAGGTTCCATACGCACATCCCTAAGTACGAAATGTACCGTGATCTTAAACAAAAGTTTGTGTGGACGGGATGAACAAGACATCGCCTCCCACGAACGGTGTTTAGCGTGCCAACAAGTAAAAGCTTTGCATCAAAGACCATACGGAAAGTTACACCTCCGAAGTGCCCGAATGGAAATGGGATCACATCGCTATGGATTTTGTAATTGGTTTACCCAAGTCTAGATGATGAATACGCCATATGGGTAATCATTGATCGATTAACCAAGAGCGCCATTTCATTCCAATTCGATAACGATGGAGCAGATAAGTCACGCATTTATGTCGGAAATTGTTCGGCCACATGGAGTGCCGATCTCAATCACCTCGCATCGTGATGCCAAATTCACCTCTGTTCGACTACTTTTCAAAAGAATTGGGCACTCTAAATTTAGCACCGCTCATCCCCGCATGCATCGTTGCAGAGAACAATTCGCACCTTAGACATGTCGTAACCATAGTGCTTGATCGGAGACCAATGGAACAAGTTCTACCATTGATCGAATTTGCTTACAACAATAGTTATCAAGCTACAGGCACGCCTCACGAAGCACTTTATGGCAAGAAATGCATCACCGTATTGGGATGAAGGAGAACGAAAGATTCTCGCCCCAAGCAATTGAAGAAATGGTTCAAATTGCATTACGATAAGACAAAGAATGAAAGAAGCTCAAGACCAAAAGTCTTATGCTAATCATCGTCGTATGTAATGAAGTTTGAATAGGGACAAGGTCTTTCTTAAAGTTTCCAACCAAAGGAGTTCACCGTTGGAATAAAAGGAAACTCAAACCAAGATTTTGGACCTTATGAGATATGGAACGAATCGGTCAGTAGCATATAAGTTAGCGTTGCCGCCAACCGCTAACGCATGATGTTTTCCATGTCTCCCAACTCGAAAATACGTGTATGATCCAACACATCCTTCATTATGATGAGATAGTTCCCGATATCGATTTGATGAAGAAGACCGATGCATCCTCGGATCGGAAGGAGCAAAAGTTAAGGAATAAGATTATTCTTTAGTGAAAGTTCAATGGAAACATCATGGTCCGTAAGTCACATGGAATTGGAAGATCAAATGATAGAAAAGTACCCACTTATTTAATAAGGTACTAAAATTTGGGACGAAATTTCTTTAAGGAGGAATGTAGTAGTCCTAAAAATTTTACGAATTAATAAAGCTTAATTATATTATTAAAGGCTTAAAACTATTTAAGCCTTAAGAATTGTAAAATTAATATAGTGAATATTAATCTAGATGAATCGATTAATTTAATATTTAATTATATGGAATCGAAAAATAGAGAATTATTAGAAATGAGTTTAATTATGATAAATGTGAATTATGTGTTTATTTATAATTGTTTGCATGAAAATGCTATTAATTGAAATTATGTTATGAATTACATTAATTATTTTCATGTTATTTTTCTTATAAAATGAGATGAAATATTATTTAAGATATTAAAGTTTTGAATAAATTTGTTTTATTAATAACTAATGATTAAAGAAATTATTTATGTAATTTTCAAAATTAAGAAGAATTATAGTAATGAATTGAATTTTATTAAATAAAGTGATTTAAATTATGCTATATGGATCTAAATTAAATTATGAATATGAGTTGTATTAGATTTTATAATTTAATTGAAATATAATCCTATTAAATAAATTATATCAAAGTATGGAATTAGTGAAATTGAGGTATAATTATAAATTTTTGAAATTTGTGTTTAATTATTTTGAAATTTGGAATAAATGTACATTAAATTAAAATTTATATTCTAGAAACCTAATGCATGAAATATATCATCTTCCACCCCTCTTTCTCTTTCGACACACACACACTTGCACACACAAATTTTATTTTTCACTTTAAATCCATAATTAAGTGGGATTAATAGAAAATCATCTCAAGCAAGGTAATTACTTATTTAACCTAAGTTTTGTAATTTAATTTGATAAATATGTTGTTCTATAATGCTAGGTTTTTGAAAATTTAGAGGTTATGATTATGGTTGATATGTTTAAATTTTGTTATGTTATTGATTTAAGTATGTTTATTATGCATAATTAACATGTTCTATGGTTTAAATTTTAAATTCATGAAATTTTAAAATTAAAGTTTGATCATGAAACCCTAATTTTGAATATGATTCACATGTTATGATATGAATGAATTAAGCTTAGATATATGTTTAAACATGCTTATAAACATCATATGATTAAAGAAATTAAAAGTTAAATTATTTTAATTAAATTTAATTTTCGAAAATCATAAGTCACATGAACTTGATGATTTTAATTTTATTTGATTAATTTGACATGATATTCATGCTTAGGATATAAATAATGCATGAAATGAATTTATGGAATTTAATTCAATCATACATGATATGCTAATTTTAAAAGAAGGGGCTTCATGAACTTTTTTCTTGATTTTATTTCATGGATTTGAATTTATATTTGTGATCTATGATAAAAATAATGCCTAAGTAGAATTTATAAGAATTTTGAACATATGTATCAAAAGTTAGAAAATTAAAGTTTAAACTAAAGTTATACTTATAGGTGATATACTTGATCTATGATTGAATGGATCATGAATTTATGATTATTGATGTTAATTGAGTATAATTATATGATATTTGATGTTTAATGGGTTGTAGATATTCAAAATATTGAAATACATATATATCGAGTTAAATCGCTTTAGGCGATTAACGTTGAATCGATATTACTCATGTATAAGGTTCTTAAGTATATGTTTGATGATATGATGATGATATTGAGGAGTTTAGATATAGTTTGGTGTATTTGGACTATACATATTACAGATTACTCACGAAATTTCTAGAATTAGACGTTAATAAGATAAATTGTATGTTAATTGATAGTTGTTAACATATCTAAATTAGTAAGAAAGATTACTAAAGTCAATAATAATCTTATGTTACAAGGATCAAGCAGAGAAATCGAAGTAAAGAACGAATCGAACGATGGAGTGAACGCCGAGGGTAATGCATTACAAACTTTATTTCAAGAAACCTATGATATGTTATGAGCTTGATTTATTGTGAAAGCATTTAATCACCACATGATAATTATGCTAAATGTTTTACCACATTGTGGTATGACGACAATTACCTATCTCGGTAGGAAGATGTTAATTCATGCGCACGTGTAGATGGTCGTGAGCTTGCAAATGAAAGTCAGCCAGTACGTGGAGGCCTACTTCCTTTACCGAATGACGAGATAGGTATGACCGTGGTTGTGATCCTTCGACCAACTCGGTATGTTATGCCAGATGTTTCAAAATAAAGTGTGGTGACATGATATTATGTGAAATTTTCATGAATCACTAATTCAATCGTCTTATGAATCGCTATCCGAAAGAAGGTTTTCTCGAACAAAATGTTTAATTTGAAAGATAGATTGGCATTATCCACGAGTACTTTTCGGTACTCATGCCCAAACTGCTTTTTATTATGCGTGTTGAGTAGGCGAAGGAGGTGGGAAACCGAGTGAGATATCATTTTGATCTTTTATTGATTGATTATGTTCGAATATCATGTCTTCATACATGATATTCATTAATCTTCCGTCGCTAGAACTTGAAACTTTGAAACCGTATTTTGATAAACCATGTAAATATTTTGAAACCTTTTATATAAATGGCAGGCTGTGTCCTCATTTGATAATCGCCGTAGTTGGATATTTTTCGAGTGCAGGTTGCTTATTTCATTTTCAAATGTTATGTCGTCTGCTTGTTTTCAAAATCTATTCCTAACATTTATTGTTAATAAGAGATTATCGATTATTAAACCGCCATGACCGATTATTTGGTTAATTAAGTAATTACATAGTCGTCGCGATAAGTGCCCAACAGGCGCTGTGTCGCTTTGCCGCTTCCCGGCAGCTCGTCACACCTGCCTGCATTTTTGTTAAATGTATGAATGCTTTGTTAAATGCTGGACATTTTGATCAATGCATGAACGCAAGTTAAATGCATATTGTTTTGTGAGAACATGATTATGTTTTGTTCAATGCATTATGTTGTTCAATGCATTTTATGGTTTTCTACACCAAATCTATCATCCATCATTCTAGAACAACCGTCGTCTTTTCATAGATTATCGGCTAATTCGCTGAACCACCGTCAACCACCATATTTCTATCTTCAATCATCTATCAAATTATCTTATTTTTTCTCAAATCCATCAATTTTGTTCTCGCTTTCTTCTTTTTATTTCTTTCAAAATCTATTTGTAGTTGTTTGGTATCTTGTTGCTGTTCGGCGAGTTTCCGCCGCCGCCGTCGTCGCTTCCCGCCGCTCGTCATGATGAGAAGAAGGCGATTTGTTTTTCCATTTTGCCCTTGCTAAAATTAAAAGAAAAGAAAGAAAAGGAATCGCCACGTGTCGCCAGGCGTGGCCACGTGTTCAAAATGTGTTATCAGATTGGACTACATACTATCCTACTCCAGATTACTTTAACCCAACCCATATATATATATATATATATATATATATATATATATATATATACTCACATCTCAAACTCGATTCAAATGATTTTACAATCCATTCTCATCTAAAACCCATAGTGATATTCAGATCACTAAAATCATTTAAATTTGTAAATACAAATTATTACAAGATTTGGTTATCCGCTTCAACAAAAACTCAAAATGACAAATTAAAATCAATAGTTAGTATAAATTTTACAAATATGATTATACATCTCAATAAAATCTCTATATTATAAAAAGTATAAATAAAAAAGATCTAAACTCGAAAAAATTCTCATTGTACGCTGATAAATGATGAACACATTTAATTTTTATTCTTCCAAACACTTTTTATTTATAAAATATCTACTAATCAAATATTAATTTGTTATAATAATTGATTGTCGTTGAGGCTACACTTAAAATTTACTCAAGTCGTTGATGTAATTGTGTGGCACGATGACCAAAATGATGAGGTAAGATTCAACTACCCTGACCGCCTAGAATGTTTATACTGTATCTATCCAAAATCTAATTAAAACTACTATCCTTCTGTCTCAAACTGTATTGATATCCATAATTACTCATATATTTGAATTTATAAATACAAACTATTAAAATAATTGATATTATATATATAAAAAATTTATATTTTGAAGTCAATTAATTAATAACAAACAATATGATAATTTAACCTTTAAATAATAACATAAATGAGTTTCTTAAAATAGAATATATTATTTTACACATGGATGTCTTTGATGTCATGTAAGTTTATGTCCACTATTTATACTCAAAGATCATCTTTATTGAGTAATTCAATCATAATAGCTATATATTTCAAACTTCTTTAATGTGTCATTCATGTAATATGACTAAAATTAAGTTTTCATTTATTAAAATATATTATATATTAATGGTTATAGCTTATATTTTATGAATTTTGTAACTATTAAAATGAATTGATATTGGTGCATTTGTATAACATTGTTTTAGATGGTTTATTATATTTAAACCATTACGTATATTTTTAAAGTTTATGAGTACATATTCTAAAACTATTTTCATATGATTTATAAATGCACATATGTTATGGATTAAATATTTCTTATACTTTAACATATTTTATACAATTCTCGTCTCAAATTGTATGGTGATATCCGAATTACTCATATATATTTGAATTTATAAATACAAACTATTAAAATAATTGATATTATATATAAAAAATTATATTTTGAAGTCAATTAATTAATAACAAACAATATGATAATTTAACCTTTAAATAATAACAAATGAGTTTCTTAAAATAGAATATATTATTTTACATCAAGGGTGTCTTTGTATGTCGGTATGACGTCCACTATTTATACTTCAAAAAGATCATCTTTTATTGTAGCAATTCAATCATAATAGCTATATCAAAGTCTTCTAGTGTATCATTCATGTAATATGACGAAAATTAAGTTTTCATTTATTAAAATATATTATATATTAATGGTTATAGCTTATATTTTATGAATTTTGTAACTATTAAAATTAATTGATATTGGTGCATTTTAACATTGTTTTAGATGGTTTATTATATTTAAACCATTACGTATATTTTAAAGTTTATGAGTACATATTCTAAAACTATTTTCATATGATTTATAAATGCACATATGTTATGGATTAAATATTTCTTATACTTTTAACATTTTTATACCATTCGCCTCAAACTCGTATGGTGATATCCGTAGTTACTCATATATATTTGAATTTATAAATACAAACTATTAAAATGATTGATATTATATACATAAAGAATTTATTTTTAAGTCAATTAATTAATAACAAACAATATGATAATTTAACTTTTAAATAATAACATAAAATGAGTTTCTTAAAATAGAATATATTATTTTACATCATGTGTCTTTGAAATATCGTGTTATGTCCACTATTTATACTTCAAAAGATCATCTTTATTGTAGCAATTTAATCATAATAGCTATGTATTTCAAAGTCTTCAGTGTATCATCATGTAATATGAATAAAATGAGTTTTCTCATTTATTAAAATATATTATATATTAATGGACATAGCTTATACTTTATGAATTTTGTAACTATTAAAATTAATTGATATTGGTGCATTTTAACATTGTTTTAGTTGGTTTATTATATTTAAACTATTACATATATTTTAAAGTTTATGAGTACATATTCTAAAACTATTTTCATATGATTTATAAATGCACATATGTTATGGATTAAATATTTCATACTTTTAACATATTTCTTATATCATTCTCGCAAACCAGATGGTGATATCCGTAGTTACTCATATATTTGAATTTATAAATACAAACTATTAAAATGATTGATATTATATATATAAAGAATTTATATTTTAAGTCAATTAATTAATAACAAACAATATGATAATTTAATCTTTAAATAATAACATAAAATGAGTTTTAAAATAGAATAGATTATTTTACATTACATATATATTTGGTATATCAATATTGACATGTCCACTATTTATACTTCAAAAGATCATCTTTTATTATATCAATTCAATCATAATAGCTATGGATTTCAAACTTTCTAGTGTATCATTCATGTAATATGATGAAAATTGAGTTTTCTCATTTATTAAAATGTATTATATATTAATGGATATAGCTTAATTATAGTTTATGAATTTCAGAACTATTAAATTAATTAGTATTGATGCATTTTGTATAACATTGTTTTAGTTGGTTTATTATATTTAAACCATTACATATATTTTAAATTTTATGAGTACATATTTTAAAACTATTTTCATATGATTTATAAATGCATATGTTATGGATTAATATTTCTTATACTTTTAACATATTTTAGAAAAGAATAAATATGACAAAAATAATATATATATATATATATATATCTATCTATTGTCAAGATATAGAAATTAATACAATATAACAATAATAGTATCAATATTATTACAACATGTCGATATTGTGATTGATTAATAGTTTGATTATTTGCATGCTAAATCAATATTCGCTAAATATAACTCGAACTATCAAAATGTGATGGAAGATTTCTTAATGAACTTACATAGTTTAAATATTAATCTCACAAAGTTTATTTACAAAATAAATATTACACTTAAAATATATTTTATTTCTAGAAGGAAAAATAAAAATGATTTAATAGGATACACTACATCATATTTACAAGACAATGATTTTAAATCAAATTAAAATTAGAATATTGATAATGATTTTTGTAAGATTATAAATTAAATTAAATAAAAGTAATAAAGATAGATAAACATTTATAATACCACATTTAATATTAACATAAATCAATTAATCAATATATTAAATGCTATGGTCAAATAAGGAAACTTGTGGAATTCTAGAAAAATAAGAATGAAAAATCATAAAACGCCATATAGGATTCTGTAATTAATACAATGCTCCAATGTAATAGATTTATATATTAAATAGATGACAGAATCAGCTTTTTTCAAAGCAAAGGCGTCTGAAAAATCATTTTACGCTAGCTGTTGCATTAAAGATTGTGAAACCATGCAAACTAAGGATAATAACATTGATCCCATAAAATCGAAAATTGAATATTTACTTAAGATATTATGGCTGCTCTGCTAATAAATATGTTCGACAAAGATTCATCGTAGACAAAAATCCTGTATGCGTACTCTATTCGCGCATACAAATTTACTGTATAAAATAAAATGGTCAACTAAACCCGATGGAGGTGTTTTCACGATACACGTATGCGAGACCAGTCCAAAAATTATTAATAGAATTTTCCTTAAACAATACGTGAGACAAGCAAACGATCTTCATAAAAAATATTAACAAAAACTCATTCCTCACAAAACAAGTATTTTGAGTTTATATAATTAATACAATTTTCCTGAAAATCTGGAAACGCAATCGGGACACTAAACCTCAAATAATCTCTTGCATTGATTTATGCCTATAAGATCCAATCAAAAACACAAAAACCAGTAATATTGATGTTAACTTTTCTTTGCATTCTAGTCATCACTTTATCAGCTGCAGAGGCTGATAATGGCAAAACTTCACCAATCCGAACTTCAAAATTCCAAAAACAGAAATCAACTTGTCTCCCAAACTTGATGATTGTAGGACGATCCGGAAGCAGCCGATGCTCCAAGAATCGTCGAAAACGCTCCAGTTCCCTCGCATTGATGCTAACTCGTCCACGGTTGCAGATTTCGGACACCATGCTGGTTATTACAAACTTGCTCACACCAAAGGTGCAAGGTAAGAAACAAATGGATGCAAAGATGTAATTAATGATGCTATTTTCCACATGATCACTAGCAAAACAACAATGAAGATTCATACACATACATATCATCAGAATCAAGGACTAGTTAATTGGTAATTCCTCTGACTCTTGCAGGATGTTCTACTTTCTTCGAATCAAGAAACAAGAAAGTAGCGCCCCGTCTATGGCTATGGCTGACGGGTCCGGGATGCAGCGCTCACTGGCTTTGTTTTTCAAATGGCCCTTTTCACTTGACAAAAACTACTCACTTGTGTGGAATGAGTTTGGTTGGGATCAGGTAATAAATTTGGTCCTAATTAAAAATCAGGCAACTTTAGTTTCTTCCTAGGTAAGAAAATTCGATGTGTAATGACATGATGATTAATTGCTGCAGGCATCTAACCTGATATATGTAGACCAACCAACAGGGACAGGTTTCAGTTATTCTACGACCACAGATGATCTTCGACAGCTCGGAAGAAGCCGGTGTCGACTTCTACGACTTCCTGCAGGTCTATTCTTCATCCTTAAACAAAATCAAATAGATATATAGATGAGGTGTTTCTCACACAACTTTGTTAAGGCTTTCTTCGAGAAACATCCGAGCTCGCAAGAACGACTTCTACCTCACGGAGAGTCCTATGCCGGCCACTACATTCCTGCATTTGCTACTCAGATTCATCACAGAAACAAAACAAACAAGGGATCCACATAAACCTCAGTAAATATATATATATATATATATATATATATATATATATATAATTAACACTACTTAAAAAAAAAGCAATCACCACATTATCAAGTCACCTAGCTTACATCATTTTTCACTTAAACTAGGGTTTAGCTATTGAAATGGACTAACGAATCCGGAGATCCAATACAACTCATTACGTGATTATGCTTTAAGCATGAAAGTGATCAACAGGGTTCAATACTACAAACTCAGCAGATCAGCCAAAACGTGCGAAATCAAGACAAAAGCTTGTGGTAATAATTCATTAAAATCCTCATTAATCTCAAAATTTCAGCTAAAAATTCTATCTATTTTCTTTTCAATAATAATTCATTGCAGGCTCAAACAGCTCATCATCAGCCTGTGAAGAGGCTACGACATCTGCAACGGAATTTTCAATAGAATCATTGCCTCCAAACCAGGCATAAATGTAAGAAAAGTTAAACAATCCAACAAGAATTTTTTTCTTAAATTCATTCATAAAAAACTTCATTTAATTCTGACACATGATATATGATCTCGTATTATAGTACTACGACATCCGACAAAACTGTAGCGGCTCTCTGCTACGACTTCTCAAACGTGGAGAAATTCCTCAACGAGAAGGCCGTTCAAAGGGCCTTAGGCGTGCGAGATATATACTTCGTTTCGTGCAGCTCCAAAGTGTATAATTTGATGTGGTCGGACATTATGAAGAATTTCGAACCGCTTCCTGCAATGCTGCAAGATGGGATCAAGTTGCTGATATATGCTGGGGAATACGATCTCATCTGCAACTGGCTAGGCAACTCAAGATGGGTGGAAAAATGCGGTGGTCGGGGCGGAAGAGATTCGCGTCGGCTCGACCGGTTCCGTTCAAGGTCGGCGGCGTGGAGGCGGGGTGGAGGAGGAGCTATGGAGGTCTGAGTTTCTTGAAGGTGTATAATGGGTCACATGGTGCCAATGGATCAGCCAAAAGCGTCGCTGGAGATGCTGAGGAGATGGATGCAGGGCCAATTTCGGTGAAAATCAAGATTGCAGAAATCGTGGAGATTTGAGGACTGATTGAATTTGATCGTTGTATTATTTGTGGTTATTGTAATTTATTTGCGAGTGTTTCTTGGTTAATTCATAGAAGCCAAAGTCAAATCTTTTTAATGTAAAGTTGCAGGTCACATTGTGTCATTATTCATAAATCACTATATAACAAGAAATAAAGAGTAGAAATATTTTGAAAACAAAAGAAAAAATGGGTAAAAAGAATTTAACGAACGAATAAGGGATTAAAGAGTCTTTTCGTGTGGTGAGCAACGAGTCGGTTTAAATTAGCAGATGAGGGATTGTTCGTTTGCAACAACGCGCTAATGAAATCAGCTGCGTAAATTAGCGTTAATCTCATCGGCTGGTGGCGTGAAGATACTCGACATCGAATCTGAGGTTTGCTTTCACTTTGTGGAATTTCACCGATTCTAGGGGAGAAAGAGGAGCTGAAAACGACGTCGTGGGATGTTTCTTTTCGAGACCCTCTTTGAAAATAGGAATTCTCCTTTGTAATTGTTAGCTGAGCTAACTACTTATGTTTCCATTATTTTGTGTGAGTGTTGTATCTTACGTGAATTATTGTAGTTAATCTGAGTGTTCATCAAACCCAGAAAGGATATCCAACCAAGTATGTTTCTTTCTTTCTGGGTTTTATGTTGTTGAATTCTTTGTTTGAGTTTGGTTCTTGATTTGCTGTTACAAATTGCAAATTCATGTTTGATTGGATTGGATTGATTGTTCGAACTATAAGTATATGAAATGCAGAAAGGGGATTCTTACATTTTACTGGTTATTCGTGTAATTAATATTTTTTTGGGTTTACTACATTTTACGATTGAATTTGAAGACGAATTTCTTACTAATAGCCATCTTCTATTCTTTATGGCAGTGAAGATCTTGAAATTCAAGTGTTGTTTTTGCAAAGTAACCATTTTCAATGGAGGCAGACAGGTACTGAATTATAGTATTATTGTATTTAGTATTATCTTGTGTTATAGTGAATTATTGAGTTCTAATTTTACAGAAATGTAAGGCCTGTTGATATAGGGAGATGAAGACTTATTGTTCTTATCATGTTCAATGCAATCTCCAATCTAGAAAGCAGATTCTTGAAAATTAAATTTCTGTACGTTATCAAGGCTTTGAATGAGTTCTATATGTGTATGTGAATTGAGTTCTAGGATTCTAAATTCTTCAAGTTGTTTCCTCAAAAATCACAAAAGAAATAATCAAGTTGTGTATAAATGATCGAGAACTCATTCACATTATTCCGTCCCGAGTTCTATTTTTTGTTCAGTGATAAATTTTGTGAATATATATCGCAGGCTGAATTCACCCGACATCGACAGTAACACTGTTCTCGGTCATCAGCTGCATTTTCACAGGTATTTATCCGCAAGCATCCTGCACGACTCAACATTGCCAACTCCAGAAAGATAGAAGTGAAAATTTTCACTAGAAGTAGAACAATAAAACATCATTTGCAAATGAGGATGAACTTTCTCCTCTTATTGGTTGCTCATTTTCAGTCACAACTGTTATATTGTGTTATGGCAGGACCCAAATTCTGAGCATTTAGGGACTACTGTTTGGGATGCATCAATGGTGTTTGCCAAGTTTCTGGTAAAACTCTTCTATTTGATTCTTCATTGAATACTTTGGCACTCTTTATATCAATAAATTGATGTTAATTGGCTAAATTAGACCTCATTTGGTTAATCATGTGAAAAGAATTGTAGGAAGGGAGATTTTCTCCATCCAAACTGAAAGGAAGCGTGATTGAACTTGGAGCAGGCTGTATGAAGTGATTTGGTAAATTTCTTGCTCAAACATAGTTTTAAGTTAGAGAGTTAGTGATGGAGCATGTACCATATTCTTCAGGCATGGCATTGCTGGGATGTGATGTCATTTCAACTGATCAAACTGAGGTCTTGCCTTTGCTCATCAGAAATGCTGAACGCAATACCTCTAGAATACTACAGATGCTCTCTGATCCTGGTACTTGCCATCAGTTCATCACCTGAATCTCTCTCTTGTTCCTTATCAACAATTTGTGTTCAAAATTTACAATATTATTATTATTATTATTATTATATTATAATAATAATAATTATTATTATTATATATTTTACGATATGTATGAGGATTCTCCTTGTAGATTCTTTTGGCTCCATTCAAGTTGCAGAGCTCAACTGGGGCAATGCAGATAATATAAGGGCTGTTGAACCTCCTTTCGACTATATAATTGGCACCGATGTTGTAAGTTGCTATGCCTCATACTTTTATGGATTTTCCTTCGCTCTCTGCTTTGTCAAACATTGTTTCTGCAAGATCCTTACTTGCTTATCTAGGTGTATGCCGAGCACCTTTTAGAGCCTCTGCTGCAGACGATTCTTTCACTATCCGTCCTAGAACCACAATCTTGGTACTGAAGGCGCCTAAAATTTGTTGATTTATATGCAAACTAGAGATGGTTGTGTTGATGTTATAGCTTTTATATGAACTTGGTTTTGTAGTTGGGGTATGAGCTCTAATGTCCATGATCAAATGCTTGAGTTGTGGAAGAGAAACTTCCAAGTTAAAAGTGTTCCTAAATCAAAGTGTGTATACATGCAGAAGTTTGCAGTATCACTAAATCTTGATTCTTGAATGATAGAAAAGTAAAGAATTTCTTGATTTTTGCAGATGCACAGTTTGTACCAACACCCAAGCATACAGCTCTTTATGATGAGCCCAAGTCAGGCTGCAAGGTCGATGAGATTGATTGCAGCGTGAAGAAATTAAATCCGAGGAAACAAAGCAAATCTCAGACGACAATGAAATGAAGATGACAATGACAGCAACAGTCATGTCACGAAGGAGATTTTGAAGGAAGCACGCTGTTGAATAAAAATATGTGCGACTGGGAAGCAAGAAGGTATGGAGCAAATGCTAAGCTTCTTCGAGACGTGAAGATAACATAGACAAGTGCCTCAGACAAAGCTGTATCAAATGCTCTGAGCTGTGTGTTCTGTTAACTGTGATTTCTCAAGTGAGCTATTTAAGCTACGAAAAATGAGCTTCTTACTGCATAAATTGATTCAGAACTTATTAAACAAATACAGATTACAGAACTTGAACAAGAAACATGTTTTTCTTGAATTATGAGGATGCAATTATGTTGGTAGCTAGCTGAAGGGTGACTGCCATTGATGAGTGATGTAGAGCTTATCTCAGACATATGATGAACAATGGATAATGGATCCATATACATACTGATACACGATATCAGAGGGTCGGCCCGGGATTCCTCAACGAGGTGTAGGCAGCTGGTTCTCACGCTGCGAAACAGCAGCAGCCTCTATTATCCAACGGTGGTGCCCTTGCGGCCACCTCCCATTCCCCTTCCTTGTGCAAGAAATTGAGGTGGAACCCGACGATCCTCTGCCCCATCTGAATAGTCTCCTGCACCATCAACACGTTGAACGTAATGGCCTCTTGAAAATCCAAGTACGGAATCCAATCCGACTCTGCATTCCCGAACCCAGTAGGAGTATGCCTTGTTCACAGGACATTGCCGGGCGGTAGCGTGGTCGGTGAGACGCTGCTGCTGGCGGAGACAGACGCATCTTTTGCTAGATTGCATGAGAATATGGCGCCCGGATCTCGGAGAACTCTTGAAGGAATATCTTCCTGATATGAGACCCGAAGAATCGGTGGCACGTTTAGTAAGAGGAAGAAGCCCCGACCGACTTCTAGTATAGATCGAGGAGGGCTAAGGCCGGTTTAGGAGCTTGGAGGCATGCCAGAACCACCCGTTGGATTGACACGTTGCACTCTGCAGGCAACCAATCCTGCCCAAATGGATCTCCTGCCCAGAGTATCTGTCACCTCAAAGCATTAGTTAAATAGGCAATGAACATAAATAAGGCAAAACTTGTGCAGGACCGATGAACCAAAGTGTGCCTCTTTGCTAATTATGTAGTTGTAACTTGTAAGACAATAAAATTAAGAATCAGCTAACACAATCAAATCCAAGACCATAACAACTTTTACATTTCAATCATAAAAATAGAAAATGGTCCGATCATCAGGCTTTCATTATGTAAAAGTATTGAATATAGAACCTATATAGTTCACAATATTGAATTTGAGTAACTAAACAGATTCCAAGCAACAAAGTGGAAATTTGAAGAGATGTGGACTTAGTATCAGTGTGGCCAATCATTTCATTGGTGCGGTTGAAGAGACCAGCAGGTATTCCCAGCAACGCCAGCCTCGTCACCAATCCACCTTGTGTCCGGACTACCATCGGAGAATATGACAGCGCTGGGTTGATGATGAGTGAAACTAAACCAATCATCAAAGTACTCCATGTGTTTCTCTCGTTCACCCTTTGCACCATCTAGCCAAACATCTCTTTCTCGCCATTTCTGCACGGGTTAGCACTATAGTTAGACACAAATCACAAATTCAGCAGCCAGTACAAAGATTTTATCAGATATTTCATACAGTAAAGAAACATACGTATACTTATCCATTTTCAGCTGCCACACTATGTTAGGTAGTGTAAAACAGAGTCTCAAATGCTTTAGCAATAGAGCCTAGAACTATCCAAGAAACTAAGCAATGTATCAAGTTTAAGCAACTCTAAAGCATTCCAATCTTACTGCCAACGATAATACAATCATGTGATCGAGTTACGTATAATACATGTACATGTATATAAGAATTTCCTGTTCCACTACCAAGATCACACTGACAGCTAGAGCTTATATTGTGCTAATCCAACTTCCAAACAATCCGCACTATTCATCCAATCAACACATAGGCAAATTCTTGACTTCAATAAATAAGTAAACACACAAGCAAAGTTCATTTGGAAACCACCAAGATTCAAGAAAGTAAAAGAGAGAACCTAGTGAATAACTCAGTCGTCTGGCCCAAGTAAAACTCATTATACTCCAAAGTCTCGAGAGTTGCAGGAAATGGACGATCGTGATTGTGAGGATGATGGTAACTCGTTTTGCAGAAATTGGATGCGGAAATTTGAGATTTTCTGGTGGGTATTGAGATTGGTGATGATTGAGAGCTGGTTTGTTGGTGATCATGTTTTTGCTTTTCTTGAATTTGTATTGGAGTTTTGACTTTTATGTGTGTGAAGGAATTACGAAATTGGAGTAACGAGTGTTTGAATCATTCACATCTGCTTGTTTGTGGTGACTTTCTGCTTATCTTTTTGTTTCTTGATTCTAATGATTTTTAATCCTAACTTGAGGAATTCGATTTCAATGTGGTTATTTTACGTCACATAACTCCTTGAGCAAATTGTTTGATGATGATAATATATTTTCGATTGGACAAGACCATTATTTCTTTATCCAATCGATTTTGAAGGCGATTATTTGATAATTAATATGATGTGTTGGTCGATCCAACTCGATACTTTGACTTATGATCAGCTCGAGTTCGATATTTTAACACTTATAAAGATCGGTATCTACTTACTATTCAAGAGAGTACTATTAAAAATTTCAACTTTTTTTAAAGAATTTCCTTTGAAGGAATTTCACCCTATTTAAGTGTCACTAAAGATTGTCCCCACTTGATTTACTCGAATATCCAAGGAGATTCTTATACGTGCAAAGCACCACAAATCGACGTTAGCTCAAAATATTTAATTGGTATAATAAAGGACAAGTAGCAAATTTATAGGCTTTGGGGCCCCTTTAATTTGCAAATATTATTTAAATCTTACATAATCAAATCACGAATATTCTTCGAAAATAAGTAATTCGATAAAATCCAGACTATATCTTCCACTTCCAGCCTGAACAATCTCATGAATTCTGTTGGTGTAGTTCACGGAACCAAACCAATAGTCCTGTCTTCTCATGAATTCCACGCGCAAATAAATCAATATTTTCTACTTTGTTCTTTAAAATCTCAACTTTCTTAATCAATTTTATACCACATCAATTACTTTTTGCTATTACAAATTTCTTTTCTTTTTCTAAAAAGGACGACCGAGAAAATAATTGATCTTGAGTGGATTTGGCCTATCCTGTGCAGCTTAAGTGGAAGGCGATGGAGGCCTCCTTCCGGAGGACGAGCCATCGATGAGATACCATTCTAGACGAGCTAAAATACTAACCTTGTGCCATGATCTATGGGCCAATGGATAGCTTAAATAAACAGATTTTATGGGGCATAGGCCTCCCAAAAGATAGCAAAGATGTGCAAAGGTTTCCTTGACTAGATGGAGATTGGCACTTGAGTACAATCGTAGAAGAGAGCTAATTGCAAGACCTATCTTTTTGAGCACGGACGAAAATCAACCTTAGTGATCCAACGATCCGGACGTGCTCAAAGAATAAAACTTACTCTAGGAATAGCGGGTCGATCTTCTTTAAGATTTCACATCGATGGAAAAGTTTGGCACTTCAATGTCAGCTCTTTACCACTAGGGGTTGTAGTATGTTCCAAGTGACAGGCATCAAAATCTATGACTTTTATATTACATTCCAAATATTTTTCTGCCTGTCATCTTCTCATTTTGTTCTCCTTCTTCTTCTTCTTCTTCTTCTTCTTCTTCTTCTTCTTCTTCTTCTTCTTCTTCTTCTTCTTCTTCTTCTTCTTCTTTATTTTATTTTTATCACTGGAAGTTGAATATTCATGGTAACTCCGTAAACTAAAGATGAAGGAAATCCCAAATTGTTTAGAATCTATTTTAGACTATTCTATTAAATAAAAATGAAAAATAAAATGCTCCTAGATTTATTTTATTTTTTATCACTTGAAGTTGAATATTAATGGTAACTCCGTAAAAAATGTCATTTTCTTCTATATAACTAATGCGGGTCCGTGTGTGTGATAAATTGGTCAGAAGCTATTTTAGACTATTCTATTTCATTAAATAAAAATGAAAAATTAAAGGCTCCCAGATGTTTTAATTTTTTAAAAGAACTAATGTGGCATGATATCTGCCAAATGCAGTACCCAAATGACAACAATCTGTATTCATACATTAAAAAAAGTCCTTATAAAAATGTCTCTTGCAAAACTCGAAGGGAAAGAACATAAACATTAGAAGAGATGTACTTAAATTAAATTGAATTAGGTCAATTATTACCTTTTAGCATATATAAACGGGTCTCTACATATATATAAATTATTTGAGACAGGCGACATCACAGAGTTACATGTACCAGACATTTTTCTATACATGGATGATTGACCTCAAATTAATATATAAAATCAGAGTTTATTAGATCTCCAGATACTAAACCAATTATTAATGTAAAGATCCTGAAACGAGGACAATTAATTTTGGATCCTCTGTTACTGTGTTTAATCTACGAATTAATTTCAGCGATATATGGTTATTGTGGAACATCGTACACTAGAGTTATTGCAGGTATATTCAAAGTTTATGTGAAACTAGTTTATCGTAAAACAGGGCCAGATCTAAAATCTAAATCCAAAATCATATTTTATTGATTTTTACTTATAATATGTAATCAAATACTTCTTCCATTCAAATCAAACTTGGCCGTATTCTTTTGGGATTCACATCCAATTTGGCTTATTTTATTTTTAAGAAATAATTATCACTTAAAAGATATAGATTATATCTATTTTTATCCCTTTAACCACTTTATACTTTTCTTCTAAATAATCGTCTAAAAAAAAAAAGCTATATTTGATAGGACGGTGAAAGTATAAATTTAGATTCTAATTTTGATCCATCTCAAGATGATAGCTATAATACTCTTGTATTAACATATATTAAAGTTAAGTATTGGGCAGACTGAAATATAGGAGTGAGGTCATAATATTAAGTTGAAAATATATATTTAGATCAATAGCATTATTTAGCGTAGATCACAAATCGCTCACTTATTCTTATATATATTTTAGATCATTATTGACACACCAAATCAAGAATAGCATGTTGTCATTATATTTTTCTATTATAACCAGTCATGAAGGGTGCTGCTCTTCAAGAACCCTGGAGACAATGATGATGATGATGCAGTGGGAGAAGTCAACTATATAACACGCATAATTGCATGTACGCATGATCGAAGATGAAGCTAAAAATTACAAGTTGTAGAACTTTTCAAATGTCAAATATTCGAGATAGTAAATCAGTTGACTTAATTAGTTGAAAATTTAGTTAGTCGCTTTCGTATTCAAGGTTATTTGTATAGAGAGGGATTATATAGTATCCTAGTAAATAATATGCAATATTCACTTTTATTCATTCATCTAATTGATTATACGGTGGAGATATTTTAATTCTTTTTAAGTTTATTGATCCTAATTTGCTACAATAATAATAATAATAATAATTTGATTTGTGATGTGATACATAAAAAAAAACATACATACTATTAAATATAAATATACATAAGGTTATATATAAGCATGCATAATATTAAATAAAAATGCAAGTGAGATTGATTGCTTCAAAATTTGTTGTGATACAAAGAACAAAGCATGCATATTGTTAAATATTAATGTGCATATGAATGAACACAAATATGCATGTTGTTGAATCCAAAAATGCATATGAGATCGATTGCTTGAATTTTTCTCTCGTTTAAATAAACACTTCTAGTTTCATAATTTGAAAGAGAACTAAAGATCAACAAGAAAGAAAACAAATGATCAACAAGAAAAATATTTGTGCTGATTGAAGAGAGAGAAAGAGATATGCGAGAATGAGAGACATGTAAGTTTCTAGTTTAAAGTATCGATTTTGTTTGAATGATGAATGTTTATATTTAGCACTACCACATTTCTACTTTATAATGTGCATGTTTTGTTTACAAATATATATGTTTGTGTTTTGTAGTATGCATGCTTCAATCTCGACACAAAACTTGCTTCATCTTGATTCGACAGTTTTGTCGTCTCATTCTCCGATTACCGACGAACTTCCCGTAAAGCACCGCATAACCATCATTTCTCTCGATCCTCAATCTTATCTCAAAATTGCCTTCTCATTTTCCTAAAATTTAGGCGAAGACCTTGCCATCGCTGCGCGGTACATTGTCGTCCGCCCATTCGCAGTGGTATATCGTCGAATAAGTCATTTCTCCATTTATGCGTGCAAAGGTGAAGATGAAGGAAAATAAGAATAAGAAGAATGGGCTTTATCATCTTTGCCCCTCAAGAAAATTAAAATAAAATAAAAATAAAAATTAGTATCAACATCGATTTTTAGCGAATAGTTTCTGAGAATGAAATAAATATAGAAATATGAATAGATATGTAAGTCATATCTTTCATATTTGTGTAGCATAATCAATTACTATATTGTACATATTAGTTTAGCAAATATTTCATCTCTTATTATCACATATGCTAAATATATTAGTTTAACACATCTTTCATTGTAACTTAGCACAAGAAGGGTTCTAGTGTTGCCTGATAATCCACGTGCACACAAAACACAAAAGCAACACAACCAAAATTAAATCTCAACAATTAATCCAATGAATCAAAGGTCCAGTTCATTCTCATTTCCTACAAAATTATCCTTTGCTACGATCCATCTCCTATAGTTGATCTTTGTAACAAGATCTCCACCTCGGCGTTTAGCTTAGTAAAATATAATTTCTAATTAATTATAATCCTATAATATCTAAATCATACATCGTATTACATGTTTTTAAAGAAAAAAAATACATAATTTAATCTAATAAATTGACTTTTGATAATTTTAGTCGATAAATCAATAATACATCAATCAAATTTAATGAATTGATTTCATGACAATTTTAGCTCATAAGTGATTTTGACACCAAAAGGCACAATTGACATCGGAAATAATATAGAAAACACAAGTCGAAGCGTTATTGTAAATGACTTACGGGCTACATGTTATTTACGGTTCCAATTGTGCTTTTCGACGTCGAACAATCACGTGCGGGTTAAAATTGTTACAAAATCAATTCATTAAACTTGATTAATGTATTATTGATTTATCATCAATAAAGTGTCACAAATTCAAATTATTAGGCTAAAATTGTGTATTTTACCTTTTAACAAAGGAAAACTCTAACCACCACGGAGGTAGGGATGGCGGTGGATCTCGGACCGGTCGGATCCATGATCCGAATCCATTTTTGGACTGGATCTTGAAAAATAGGATCCGATGGATCGGACGGATCCGGACCATTCTTTTTAAAATCCGGATCTGGATCTCGAAACTTCAAGATCGGATCCGGTCCATAGATCCATATAATATATATGTATATATAAATTTTATTTATATTTATAAGTGTATTATATTATTTTTCTTTCTAGTGAAATTGGATAAACTAGGTTCTGAAATTGGATAGTATGTTAATAATATTAGAAATTTGTACCTTGTAATTGAGAAAATTTTGTATATAAGTGGTCTATTTACTAAAATATGTGTACAACTTCTTCTATTAATATTATGATATTATTTGTCATGAAAGCAAAAGTAAATTTGTAACTAACATCTTCTTGTGTAGTGATGATTATAGAATTTTGAAATAATTATTATAGCGTTATATGTATTTAGATTATTATTATTATTATTATGGTATTCTATGAATTATATTTGATTTAGAATTTATTTTAGAATAGAAATATATGGATCTGGTTCAGACCACGGACCCCTGTGGATCTTATGGATGCAGGTGCGGATCTAATTTTTGGATCCAATGGATGCGGACCGGATCGGACCCAAGCAAAAATTACGGATGCGGATGCGGACCTAACCGGATCGATCCAGATCCGGTCCAGTTGTCATTCCTAACGTAGGCGCTTAAAATAAAATCGTTCTTTAAGTCATACATGTTTAATTTTACGAATCGAGAATGTCGGTATGTATATTCGTATGATATGTCCACGAAAGATCAAGACAATATTGTATGTCCAAATATTTTCCCTTGTAAATTGTAATGTGCTCAAATTCAATTTGGGCTCGTCACAACAAATTTAGATCATATTGGAATTTTTTCTTGTTATAAGCTAATCTCTAATTTTTGTAAACAAAATGCCCATATTCGGAGCGGTTTGGCATGGATCATCGGGTCTAATAGTTTGAGTTTAGGCTTGAAAAATTAATTAAATTACATTGTAGACAATTTAAAATTGTTAGCAAATGAGATCGTGCCACGTGTAAATTATAAATTAAATAATTAATTATATTTCTATTTTATTAATGGAATTTATTCCAAAATTAAATAGATATGTGATTAATATTTAATTTTAGTGGTACAAAGCCCATAAGCCAAGCCCAAGTTCAAACTCATGGTTTGGTGGCCATAAGCCCAAGCCCAGACTCAATCCCATGGTTTGGTGGCCCGTAAGCCCAAGCTCAAGCCCATGGTTTAAACCTTGGTGGCCCAAAGGTCCATAAGCCCAAGCATGGCTTGATGGCCCAAAGGCCCATAGGCCCATGGGCCCATAAGCCCACTAAGCCTTTGGCCACACCTATAAATAGGGTGTTGGGGCTTCGTAAGAGTGAAGTGAAGAAATCAAGATTTGAAGAGCCCAAGACACTCGAAGAATCTCTCGCAAAGCATTCTCAGAGCATTGAAGTCTTCTTGAGCATTGGCGTTTTCCTTGCAAATCATCGCGTTAGTCTCCAAATCATTCCAAAGTTGAAGATCTTGAGGCGTTCTTCAACATTTCAAAATCCGACGTCCGATCTAAAACAAGGCGAAGTCTTTCGGATCAACATCGTCGAGTTCAACCTTGAGTTCGAGGAGATTAAGGAATCACATCCTCCAACAACTTGAAGAAATCCAAAGATCGTTCAAGAAATCAACATCGAAGAGTAGAATCGGAGGATAGATGAGATCGAACTCATCTCAAATTCATCAAATCAAATTCAATTAATTTTTGTATACCATTTTGTATTTATAAAATTTAAATACAAAATTTGTGTTACAAATTTTGCACGCCCGATGGGACCTCTACCTCTCATCTCTACTCTTCACTTAAAAAATCTTGAACGATGTTCACCCAAAACATGCTGACTAAGGTTGCTTCAAAAGTTTCTTCAGAGAGCATTGGCGTTATCACGAAGCAAAGCAAACAACTCCAGAAACTTGAAGTCGACCATTGCCGGAAGAAGGAGCAACACATCGCCACTACGAATGAAGAAAGTGTTGGCTCGAAGGAGCTTCACATCCCTATTGCAAGATCCATCATAAGTTACCCATTTGAGGCGCTGTGATGATGACAAACACCTCCACCATGGAAGAACAACTTTCAAATCTTACAAGGTGGTTGAATCTCTAAACAAACACATCCAAGAGCAAGATGCTCGGTTGCAAAGCTCGGAGGGAAAGGTGGAATCAAGCCGCATCCATGGCGAGGAAAATGAACACGGCGATGATGAAGAAGAAGGCGACGAGCAAGAAACTCATGATGAGAGAAAATCGTCTGGAAAACACATTCAAATCTCTTCGATGGTTTCGTCAAAGCGAGACCATTTCGAGGAGTTCATTGAAATAACAATGAAGAACAGGATTGACGGAAATTCTAAATCATCCTTGATTTACGCCAAGCCTTATACTCAAAGGATTGACAACTTGAGAATGCCACATGGTTATCAACCACCCAAATTCCAACAATTTGATGGTAAAGGTAATCCAAGACAACATGTAGCTCATTTTGTTGAGACATGCAACAACTGGAACATTCGGAGATCGTTGGTCAAGCAATTTGTTCGTTCACTCAAAGGAAATGCCTTGGTCGGTATACGGACTTAGAATCAAATTCACTGACGGTTGGGAACAGTGAGCACGAGTTCCTCAATCGCTTTCTGACACCGGAAGAGCATCGACATGGTGGAACTCACGAGTTCTCGGCAGTTCAAAGAAGAACCGATGATTGACTATATCAATAGGTGGAGGAACCTATGTCTAAGCTGCAAGGATCGATTATGCGAATCTTTCGCCATCGAGATGTGCATTCAAGGATGCATTGGGGCTGCAATACATCCTACGAGGAATCGACCTAGAACATTGAAGAATTGGCAACAAAGCTCATGATATGGAGCTAAGCATGGCGGCAAGTGGAATTGAGGACCTCAATCCAAGAACCTCATGATTCAAAGAGAAACAAGAATTGGAAGGGGCAAAACCATTTGAGAAAACACCAAAGAAAAATCGATGGCGGTAAAGGCAACATCGGTCGAGTTCATAAAGAAGGGCGTTGAGAAAGATAACAATCAAAGCACATCTCGAAATAGGGCGAGAAGGTCGACCCTCAAAGAAATGCAACAAAAGCAATACCCTTACGGATTACGATGTCTGGAATCTTGATGACACCTTTCGGAGAAAGGCTCATGAATGCACGAGATGAAGCGACCTAACAGTGAGACGAGGCGGCGATCAATCTTGCAAGTACCATAGGTTGGTTGGACACCCATACATGATGTTTCATATTCAAAAGCGAGAATCATGCGCTTGGCTCGAGAAGGAAAAATATCTCGAAGAAGATAGTGCGCCGTAAATGTTCTCACTTGCGATATCGGTGACATAATAGAAGGTATTGCAGCTCTATATGGCGTGGATGATCATGCGAGGGCCGCAAGTCGATTCGAGCGTTATTGAAGATGAAGGCGTCACGGACAATCACATTTTCCGATGAAGACTGCAGCTTGGATCTACATGTCATAACAGACCATTGTTCGTAAGTTGCTTCACTCATGAACAGAAAATCAATAGGGTTCTCATCGATGGAGGATCGGCAGTCAACATCTTGTCCTTAAGAACGTTGAAGCAACTAGGAATCCAGGAAGATGAGCTAGCTAGTAGCCGATTGATGATTGAGGATTGACCATGAAGGACAAAGAGCCGTTGGCACTATAAGGCTGAATTTATTGATGGGAGACATGAGATCATCTGTACTGCTTCATGTGATCGACGCCAAGACATCTTACAATATGCTTCTTGGTCGTCCATGGTTGCATGAAAATGGCGTCATCCCCTCTACGTTGCATCAATGCTTCAAATATCGACAAGATGGTGTTGTGAGGACGGTGGTTGGCGATCGAGACCATTCACGAAGCCGAGTCATACTTTCTTGGCCAAGTATTACATGGTAAAAGCAATCCTACAAAAATGAAAGTGAGAACGACATGAAGAACCCGAGTCGGTCAAAGGAAAGAAAAGCATATTCCCGAAGATAGAAGGATTCACCATGCCTTTAACAAAATTGGCCAAGAGGCGATTCGCCGACCACTTGGAGGATTTGTTCGACCAAGCGAGCGGTTCCACGAACATGGAGAATTCTCAAGTAATGAAATTACTAAACACTTTGGGCCCAAGGCATACAAGCTCCTCGTCGTGGTTGGATACAATCCTCATGAAAAGACCATGTCAAAGCTTCGCTTTGAAAACAAATGACCACGCGGTCCAAAACCCTAAGCGGATTGGGATTCACCACTCAAAACCCCATTCGCATTGCCATCGAGGGCTACCACCAATTATGCATGTGAAGAGGCGAGGAATCCTCAGTCGGAAAGAAGATCAAAGGGTATCCGTCTTGAGAGAATAGGTAAAATGAGGTCCAGCAGTATCTGCCTTCAAAAGACTTGGTAGGCATACGAGTTGAGGCAAGGTGTAGGGAAAAGCGGTAATACACCATTGATGACCCAAAAGCGAAGTTTGATTCCTTCTCGCATGAAGAGGTGCACCACATTGCTTGTGACCTGTGGGAAAGAACTGAAGGCTAAGAAAAAGATTGTTGTCTTTACACATGTAGTTGAAGACGAAGAAGACAGAGAAAGTGTAGGTTCATCTCACTATGCTGCTAATGATAAACACAGAAATGAGCAAGTCGTCACATCAAATCACATCACTTCATGCGAGGAAGTGGCCATTGAAGAAGAAGACGCTGAAATAGCTCCTCAACAATTCGAGGAAGGTCAAGTCTCTGTTGATGGTGAAAGAAATCAACTTAGGCTCATTGATGATCATGACCGACTTATATCGGTAGCATTGTTGACCGTTAATGAAGAACGCTTATACATCGAACTACTCAAAGAGTTCAAAGATATATTTGCGTGGTCGTATAAAGAAATGCCGAGTTGAGCCCACAAATAGCGTGCATCGTCTATTTGTCAAAAAGAGAGCGCGACATCAGCGGGCTCAACGTCGATTCGACCGGTTGGTCCCTTTGATCGAAGTGAAGTGAACAAGCTCATCAACGTTGGATTCATTCGAAGTCACATACCCAACATGGATTTCAAGCATTGTCGATAAGAAGAAAAATGGACAAATTCGTGTATGTGTTGACTTGAGGACTTGAATGAAGCATGCCCCAAGGATGACTTCCACTCCCTATCGGTGAACTAATGATTGGCCTTCTAGCAGGGCATGAAGCATTGTCCTTCATGGATGGATCATCGGTATAACCAAATCCGCATGTCACCGAATGATGAAGAACTAACGGCATTCCGTGCGCTAAGGGTATATATTGCTACAAGGTGATGCCATTCGGATTGAAAAATCTTGGTGCTACTTACCAAAGAGCAATGCGAAAGATATTTGATGACATGCTTCACGAAACATTGAGTGTTATGTGGATGACACGGTGGTGAAAACGAAAAGGCGAAAAGATCATCCGCAAGATTTGAGGATGATCTTTGAGCAGTTGAGAGAGCACCAATTGAAAATGAATCCACTAAAATGTGCATTCGGGTCAATGCGGGAAATTTCTTGGGTTCATCGTCCGCCATCGAGGAATAGAAATTGAGCAGCAAGATCGACGCCATATTGAAGATGCACGAGCTCGGAACATCCATGACTTGAAGAGTTTGCAAGGAAAGTTAGCTACTGCGAAGGTTCATTTCAAACCTAGGCGGAAGATGTCAACCGATTCGGCGGGATCATGAAGAAGGTGTACCATTTGAATGGGACGAATCGTGCAAACAATGCTTTCGAAAGCATAAAGTCTTATTTGATGAGATCTCCGTCTTAGCGGCACCCGTGGCGGGCCGTCCCTTGATCTTGTATATTGCAGCTCGAGAGCGTTCCATGGGGGCATTACTTGCATAAGAAAATGAAAATGGGAAGAGAATCGTTATATTATGAAGCGAGAACAATGACGTCAAATGAATTGAAGTATTCCCCAATTGAGAAGTTGTGCTTGGCTTTGATATTTTCCATCCAAAGTTGAAGCACTACTTTCAAGCTCATCTGATCGACTAATCTCGAAAGCAAACCCGCTGAAATTCGTGATGTCAAGACTGTCCTATCGAGATAGACTTGCCGTTGGTATCTTCAATTACAACAGTTCAAGATTACTTATGTTCCTCGAGAAAACATCGAAAAGGCGAGCCGGCTGATTTTCTAGCGAGACCATCCAATCCCTGCGAGTGGGAATTGGTGATGATCTCCCGGATGAAGGCAGCTTCAAATAGAGATATCGTCTCCTTGGACAATGTTCTTTGATGGGGCATCTCACGGAGAAGGTGCGGGTCTTTGGCGTTGTGTTTGTATCGCACGAAAGAAGTATTGCCATACTCTTTTACCTTAACAGAAATTGTTCAAACAATGTAGCGAATATCAAGCGCTTATCCTCGGTTTAGAGATGGCAATGGATACAAAAGGCTACACTAAAGTATACGGAGATTCAAGTGGTGGTGAATCAAATACTTGGATCATATGAGGTCAAGAAACACGAATTGCTTCAAGCGTCAAGTATGCCCAAAGGATCATCGGATGGCTGGGTGACGTCGAGCTTGAACATGTCCCAAGAAGTGAAAACAAGCAAGCAGATGCACTAGCGAAACTTGCATCTACAATAGCCACGTCTGAAGGAGAAATACATATACCGATATGCCAAGTTGGGTAGTGCCACCAATTTTGAAAATGAAGATGGCGAGAGAAAATGAGGCGATGTCGTTGAAGTCTTGAAATTGAAGAAGAAGATTGGCGCCAATTGATGATCGACTATACGAAACACGATATGTTGTAACGACCCGTCGAAGAATCGACATCGGCGTGCTACTCGCTTCATACTCTTCAAAGATGTACTTTATAGGCGATCTTTTGAAGGTCTTCTTAAGATGTTTGAACAATGAAGAAGTTGCTAAGGCCATGGAAGAAGCACATTACGGTGTGTGTGGCGCCCATCAATCGGGACCAAAGCTACACTTTCGAATCAAAAGGATGGGTTATTCTTGTGCGATGGTGAAAGATTGTATGGATTATGCGAGAGATGCAAGCTTGTCGATTCCATGCAAACATCATTCATCAACCTCTGAACCACTTCACCCCTTGCGATCGCTTCATGGCCATTTGATGCTTGGGGCATGGATGTCGTGGGACCTTTGACGAAATCATCGGGGGCATCTATATCTTGGCATAGCGGATTACTTCTCTAAATGGGTGAAGCTCGCCTTAAGAGAAGTAAAAAAAGCTATTCTTGATTTCATCAAAGCCCACATCATCTATCGTCATGGGATCCTCGCTACATCATCATCGATAGCGGGCGCTTTCGGCAATACATTGATAAACAAACTTTACGAAAAGTTTGGATTCAAACAAAGAAAATCATCAATGTATAATGCACCCGCCAATGGTTTAGTGAAGCTTTCAACAAAACCTTGTGCAACTTGCTAAAGAAGGTAGTGTCCAAATCAAAGCGGGATTGCACGAGCGGATTGGAGAAGCACTATGGGCATACCGAACCACTCACGGGACCCTACACAAGCGACTCCTTACTCTCAGTGTATGGTGTGAAAGGCATTATTCCTTGAACAACAAATTCCATCCTTGAGAATCGCTATTCAAGAAGGCTTAGCGGGAAGAGAATGCTCGTTTACGCCTCGAAGAACTAGAAGCTCTAGGCGAGAAAAGGCTGGAAGCCCAACAAAGGCGGAATGCTACCAATCTCGTCTCTCGAGGGCTTACAACAAAAAGTGCGATTCGTTCTTTTCAAGTTGGAGATTTGGTGCTTCTTTGTGAGAAGGCCAATTGTTACCACACATCGTGTTGGTAACAAGTTCATATCAAGATGGGACGGCCCATATGTCGTCGAGGAAGTCTACACCAATGGGGCATATAAGCGATTTGAGAGAAGACAATGTGAGGATCGGGCCCATTAATGGAAAGTTTTGAGCGCTACTATCCACGAAATGTAGCGGTGAAAGCATGTACATATGTATAGACGAAAAAAAAAAAAAAAAATGAAGAAAAGCAAAAAAAAAAAAATTTTTTGAGAAAACAAGAAAATCAAACAAAGAGCAAGACAGCTCCATGACGCACGAGCCTAAACTGCACGTCAATATGAAGAAAAAAGCAAACAAAGAGCAAGGCGACTCCATGGCCTTACGAGCTAAAGCGCCCGTTACTCCCGGCCGCATGAGTATAAGCGTACCGGCACTTCCCTCATCAAAAAATTCATAACCTTTTGAACTACGTTTTGACTTGATCCCTTCCAAAATGGGTACGTAGGCAGCTTAGAAATTTTCTAAGTTCAGTCATGTTTAGTAGTTGTCTTTTTAAGTCTGAAGTTAATGTTTCTGGTTGATTATGCAAACCAAAATTTCACTTGTGTTTTTTTAAAAAAAAGAGTCAAAATGAAAAGCAACTCATATGCATTCAAAACAAAAGTAATAAATGTTTCGTTACAAACCATCAGAAAATAGAGAATGCAACAAAAAGAGAATGACAAACTAGGCTATACTAGCAAAGGGTTTGATCCTCAAAGCTTTAAGCGGACTTCAAAGAGACTTTGAAGTCTTCAAGTTCTCTAGTGCTTCATCATCAATGGGGCATCCTTGAGTCGGCGATTTCCCCTCAAAATCCCGATTTCTCCACAAATAGTTTGAAGAAATGCACGATCCTCCTTGATGACAATGTTAACTCATCCTTCCGCTTCTCTAATACACAAATTCCTCCTCAAAAGATGCAATACGGCTAACCACCTCCTTCTTTTGGATTGGGCATCACGAAAAGAAGTCTCGATCTTCTCCAAGCTGCATGCGAGCTCTCACCAATCTCGTGAGACACCGATCGTGCCCTATCAAATGTTGTAGCTCTAGAAAAGAGCATATCAACACTAGCCTCAAGGTGAGGTATGTACGAACCGAAAAGAGTCTTCATCGAAAACCCCATTTCGTATCTCATCTTCAAGCGACGACAAGTTCAACTTGAGTTCTCAAAATTTTATCTCGAAGCTTGCCCCAAATCTTCGAAGACATACTTTAAGCTCGCTGTCGATCATACTCTTCACATTGAACTCGGAAACGACTCCGATCGAGGTGCACGAACCCAACCTTCGCTTGCTCACTAGGAAGAAATGCGGGATAAGCGAGACTCGAGCAGAGCACGGCTATCCTGTGAGCTCGTATCATCCACAGTCCCAAAGACTTCCTTCACCACCTGAGAAGAGCATACATTAGAATAAGAAACAGCAAATGGATAAAAAAAAAGTATAAAAAAAAAAAAACCTCGCTTGCATATGCATCCATCCGAGCATGATCATCCATGGTACAATTCTCAACAGTGCCTGAAGGATCAACATTCTTCTTCTTCTTCCAATGACGCTCCACGCTGCTACTAATAGAATCATCGAGGAGATTGAAATCGGGGTCACTTTCCGTTTGCCATCGGAAGAGCCAACATCCACCTTTCGAGTTACATTGGGAAGATCATCAAATGCAAGATGATCTGAAGCTATGAACCTGCCTTCAAATGAATTCCTAAAGGCCCGATCCCACCAAACCTTGAAATCAGCCGAAGAAAACTTCTTCATACTTGAAGTCACACTTGGAAAAGTAGCTATTGATCGTGACTCATGCGACAAACATATCCGACCATATTTAAGCCCATCTTCTAAAAGCTCTTGGATATTTTGATTAAGGACACCGGGGTGGTCGATAGTACCCTAATGGCGCCGAAGCGATGCGGGCTATATGGTTCCACTATGAAGTGATCATCTAACCTATGGACTAAGTAGTTAGACCGAATGGCCATGAAGAAACATCTCTCAGACGCCCTCGCCTTTCCATCATCAATATAGGCAATGTCTTCGTCCTTAGGCAGCAGGGTGCAACTCCAAGAAATGAAATCTCATCGTCGAATCCGCTTACGGGCCTCCGCAGGATCATAAAATCTCGCACCACCGACCCCCGAAAATTGGACCATCTTGGGAATACAAAGTTACGCCAAGAGGAAGTGGGTTTAAAATAACATGCCATCCAACTATATCTGAAATGGAAAGGCGGGGTAGCTCGGACTCGAGAAGGCTCAGTAGAAATGGAGATAGTATTGAGCCCTTGAAATGCTAGCCAAAACAGAAGCTGCAAGTGATACCTTCTTACAGCTCGCCATCGGACTCGCCACCTTGAATGTGGAAGGCCTTATCAGTTAGCATCGCCACTAGGTAAAACGAATGCACATAGCCGCAAGAAGAAATGTAAGCGACCAAGTGCACTTCCTTCCAATGCTCTTTTACTCCAAGTCGGGCAAAAGACTTATCTCCAGGAGTTCCATGGTTCATGAACTCCAAAACACCGATGGGGTTATGGGTCATCTTGGGCAGCGTCGACTTCCTTCTCTTTACGTGGAGGCTGTTGATATCGGGGACTTTTCTTTGACCAAAGCGACCCAATCCTCAATCGTGACGAAGCGGCTCGAGTTTGCATTACCACCATTCTTGAGAAGATGATAAGCATGGAGCAGTGCTTGCAACTCGCGGGAAGAAATAGTCTCTCCATCGATCGGTACCGATAAGCTCTCTTGTCTGAGGAACCGTCTCTTCATAAAATACTCCATCCACGGAAGCCCGAGAAAGAAGTGAAGATCCCATAATGAGATCGAGAGTTCGCTGAAGAAGTGATCAAAGTATTTGTTGTGAACACCAAGCATCACAAAACGCCTTGACTACTTCGGTATTGTGGTCGATGTAAACAATGAAGCATACACCGGATCGTAAATCGTCTTGTGAAGTTCCTCCGAACCGGCTCACGACATCTTCACTCCATTCCCATAGCACCGGATGTAGCGAAATTCTCAAGAAATTCCACGATCCTTCCCATTTGGCATGACCCTCGACAATACGTCGACTCAAAGTCAACAAAAATCAATATCTTTATCTTGCCGATGATGAGCCGGTCGAATGGTCCAGTAGTCAGATGATTTTGTCACGTTAATCTTGTTAGTCCACGACGACTTGTGAAGAGGATTTGACAACTTAGGCCAAGGGTTTGCAAAACGACCGGTCAACGGTTTAAAAATCCTGAGACGCGTGCCCTGTTCTTGCTCTTCGTCATCCAAGATCAATAAGTAACCTTGTTGAGAAACAGAAATATCTCTAAAATGAACCATAGCTTGCTGCAGGAAAACAAGGATAAATTTTCAAATCCCATCAAAGCTACAAACAAATGGGTAAGTTTAACTACGCAAAAAAAAAAAAAAAAAAAAAAAAAAAATCGTCAATCAAAGCATAAAAAGATGACAAATAAAGTAAGCCCATATATATTAAAAAAGGGGGGTTTGTCACTCAAACCCATCATCCTGTTCAAAAATCCTCAAGAAACCAAAACCTTCACTTTCCTTCTATCTAATATCTCTCTCGGCCCACACAAAAAAAAAGAAAGACAAAAGAGGCCCACACTAAAAAATCACTGGCCCACGTTCAAAAGGAGAAAAAGCTATAAAGCCCACTGCAAATTTGAAAACCCAGTTTTTTCCTCTCTCTCTACACACACCTTCTCTCTCTCTAGACACTCTAAAACACACACACGCATAAACACATGCACACCTACAAACCCATACACAAATTTCACAATCTCACGCCTCTCTCACACTCACAATCCTCTCACCCATCTCTCACGCATCTCCTTCCTCCGCGTCTGGTTGCCGCCCTCAGCACACACACAGAGAACTATCCTTTTCTCTCTCTCTTTAACTCCTTCCAAACACGGAAGCTGCCGCCTTCACCGTCTCTTCTCCTCGGTGAGACCTCACCGCCGACGGAGTCGCAGTCCCTCTCACAAACCCTATCCACCTATCACCCTCTCTGCATAGACACAAATAAACGCGCACAATCTGCTTCCCCATCGGCGAAATCATCACCGAATGCCACGACCATGCCAGCCGTCGACTTCTTCGATGAAAATACAACAACAAATGCCGGTGCTCCCTCTGCCGCTGCTGCCGCGTCTCCTTCGATGTTGTATGCATCTTCATGCTACCGTCGTCGACCACACCCCGTCTGCCCCGGCATGACTCACTTCGCGTCGCCGTCCCGAAGATCTGCCTTCGCGCCTGGATTGTCGTTGCCTTCGCGTCGCCGTCCCGAAGATCTGCACCGCCGCATGTAGCGCCTGGATTGCCACTGCCTTCGCGCCCCGTGCTTTGTCGTCGAGGTTGAACGCAGCCCGTGCCGCCTTGTCGAGGTTGAACGCAGCGCACGCCTGTTCATCGAAGATGAACGCAGCCCGTGTCTATCGTCGAGGTTGAATGCAGCCCGTGCCGCCTTGTCGAGGTTGAACGCAGCTCGGTGCCTTCTCATCGAGGTCGAACGCAGCAGCAGCCAGTGCCTTCTGTCGAGGATGAATGCAGCCCGTAGTCGAGGATGAACGCAACTCGTGCCTTCGCGCCGCATGCCTTCTAGTCGAGGTTGAACGCAGCCCGTGTCTATCGTCGAGGTTGAGTGCAGCATGTGCCTCCGGTTCGTTCACTTTCGTCGAGGATGAGTGTAGTCCATGGCTCTATTCGCGTCGTCGTCCCGAAGAGCCGCACCACCCGCCGAGGTCGCCATCATTCGCGTCGCCTCTGCCCAGCCTTCAATCGTCCGCATCCTCTTCGAGCTCGCGTCGTCCTCGCCGTGCTGCTTTGAACTCCATCACGAACAGCTCCCAGCTCGCGTCTCTCTCTCTCCCTCCACCGAAAGCAGCCAAGACGTTGTTTTCATCACTCAAGTCGTCACCCGCTAAGCTCACGTCGACAACACCGCAACTTCTAGCTCGCCATCGTCATGGCTCCACAGCTTCTAGCTTGTCAAGGCTCCATCACTGTCGTCGTGTGGCCTCTTCTAGCTCGTGCAGAAATCTCCATCCCCAACCGTATCGCCCGAGAGAATGTGAACAGCTATGAGTCAACTTCGGCGTCCATCCTCCAAGGTCTTCATCACCAAGCTTTGCCTCGATGAGGGCTGTGCCGCCAACAAGACCAAAAACATACACAGCAGCAACAAGGCAAGAATGCAAGCAACAAAGCCAAAACAAAAATATACAAAAAAATATATATATATAAAAAATCGAATGTGTGGATTTTGTGATAATGAGGACGTGAGCTTCTGTTCTACCATTAGATATAGAATGCTTAAGTTTTTTTTTTACGCTATTCTTGACTTCAATAAAAGGATAGCAGACATGAATGAGAAGGGTGAATCACCTTGATAAAATCCGAATATCCTTGCCGCTGTCCTCTCGTGGCTAGAAATCTTGAAGAAGCAAGATGGATTTCCACCGATGACACTACATAGTCCGAAGCACCACCTCCGGTTCGCTATAACTGACGTACAAAAAGTAGCAAAATTTAGAGGGACCTTCTCTCAAACTGAAAAAAAAAAATAAAAAAAAAATTGCAGCAAACAGAAATAAGGTTTGGATTACCTTGAAGCTCCGGAGAAGGTTGCCGTCGAGTCTACGAATCCTCGAAGAAAGCTGAACACCACCGCGCTTGCTTTGCTTGTCGCCACCAGCTTGCAGTCGTAACAAAGGAGGTTTCCAATAAGCTTAGACGAGAAGGTTCAAAAGGAGCTATGGTAAACAAAATAAAGAGTGAATAAGAGCCTGAATAACGGCAAAGAGTTAGAGAAGAGTTGTGTTTGTTTGATGACTGAAACAAAGATGGACATACAGCTAGCTACAAAAGCCTCTCTATTTATAGAAGGAAATGTCTCATTGAAAAAAAAAACCTAAACCTAGCCGCCGAGCCTACCTGCAGGTGCAATATTAGTCTGCCAAAGTTGCCATATTCTCTGCAAAATGAAACAAACCTCATTTAATGAACTGAAGGACAGCTCTGGAATAGGAGACATACACTGCGCAACCTTGTTGAAGGCACCATGAGCTACTGCAGCTCTCAAACAACCTTGTACTTGTTTGTTAAGATTGCTGCTTTTAGAAAGGAGAATGAAAGAAACCAAGATGTGGGCTGCCGATTAAAAATGAGGAAAGCCCAAGCATTAAAATTGCTAAAGTGGCTCTTGAAAACTACCGAAAATTGTTGAGAATGGGCCATGAATTCAACTAAAAAGATTGGGCCGTTAGTTTTGTTGGGCTGAGGATTTGACTAGAAGGCTATTGGGCCACTAATTTGATCAAAGGAGTACTAAGCCAACAACGTGGACCAAATCGTTCATATGAAAAAATGGGTACAAGTTGGGCCATAAAAAAATAAAACTATAGTATGGATTGCACCTAGTCCAGTGGACAGTTATTTTGTTGCTTGGCCCATTTTTGTGGAATTTGGGCACCCAAGATAAAACAAATATATAGGTTTAATCTTGAAGCAAAATCATGAAGTCCATATGGAATATTAATTCAGGTCCAAGTTCAAAATCAAATCCAAATCCAAGTCGAACTCCTTGAAACGAGTATAAACTTTCTAAATTCAAGTCCAAAAACTCCTTAATCTGAGTATAAGCTGTTTACAAATTCAAATCCAAGTCGAAGAACTCCTTGTCTGAGTATAAACTGTTTATAAATTCAAATTCAAGTTCAACAACTCATGTCTGAGTATAAACTATTTACAAAACTCAAGAACTCCTCGACAAGAGTCTAAACTATCTAAGTGAATTTGAGACTCGTCCATTTCAAGACAACTCGTCCATGAACAAAGTCTCGATGGGGCAATTTGTAGACAATTTAAAATTGTTAGCAAATGAGATCGTGCCACGTGTAAATTATAAATTAAATAATTAATTATATTTCTATTTTATTAATGGAATTTATTCCAAAATTAAATAGATATGTGATTAATATTTAATTTTAGTGGTACAAAGGCCCATAAGCCCAAGCCCAAGTTCAAACTCATGGTTTGGTGGCCCATAAGCCCAAGCCCAAGCTCAATCCCATGGTTTGGTGGCCCATAAGCCCAAGCTCAAGCCCATGGTTTAAACCTTGGTGGCCCAAAGGTCCATAAGCCCAAGCATGGCTTGATGGCCCAAAAGGCCCATAGGCCCATAGGCCCATAAGCCCACTAAGCCACTGGCCTACACCTATAAATAGAGGTGTTGGGGCTTCATAAGAGTGAAGTGAAGAAATCGAAGATTTGAAGAGCCCAAGACACTCGAAGAATCCTCTGCAAAGCATTCTCCGACATTGAAGTCTTCTTGGCGTTCAAGGCGTTCTTCCTGCAAATCATCGCGTTCGTCCTCCAAATCATTCCAAAGTTGAAGATCTTCGAGGCGTTCTTCAACATTTCAAAATCCGACGTCCGATCTGAAAACAAGACTGAAGTCCTTCAGATCAACATCGTCAAGTTCAACCTTCAAGTTCAAGGAGATTAAGGAATCACATCCCCTCCAACAACTTGAAGAAATCCAAAGATCGTTCAAGAAATCAACATCGAAGAGTAGAATCAGAGGATAGATAGAGATCGAACTCATCTCAAATTCATCAAATCCAAATTCAATTAATTTTTGTATACCATTTTGTATTTATAAAATTTAAATACAAAAATTTGTGTTACATTTAACAAATTTCATGTCAATTACCCTATTTATTTATTTATTTTTAATTTGGGAGGAGAATATGATTTGAATCTTTTGGGGATAGGTCGTAGGCAGAGGAGGTGGGGTAGGGTAATGGGCTTGGCCAAAATTCTATCTATTGGGATCTCATTTTAAGATTATAATATTTTTGTTGGGAAGATACGAATGTACAATATTAAGAAGAAACAACAAGCTAGAATAGGGATGGGTTATTCACGTTATTGTAAAAACTTTTGTTATCCTATAAATGTGAAAACAAAATATTCTCCATGAAAGTTATTGCATAAAGAAAATTAAATTAAATTTTTGCTCATCATGATATTCGAACACAAGTGGTGCACAATACATTCATACAACAAAGTGATACATTACCGTAAATTTTCACGATATATAAGTGAAAATAATTTTCACGTTCTCACTTAAATAAAGTTTTTATTTAAACCCTCTCCGACTACAATATACGTTAAAGAAACTAAACTATGGAATCATATCTGGAAAGGTTTTGAGATAGGAACATCTGATTGTCTAATTCTTCAAACAAAGTGAGTCCCTCCGACAAACTATTATGTATTATAAAATTACATAGATATATAATACACAAATTCGTAGCATTGACAATCCATAATTTACTCTAAAACTTTAGAGATGGGCCGAGTATTTCATGAATTTTGTGGATGAGTAAAGCACCAGCTTTCTTCTATTTTGATGAAAAGTCCTTCGAGAAATAAAATCACAACTTTTTTCCTTCGATCGATGTCTTATATGTTGTTTTTCTCTCTCGAAAAACTCTTATTTATTTAAGTTTGTTATAACATAAATTCCCATCGTATTAGCTAGTTGTGGTTATTAAATTGCAATTTGATCTTGTAGGCTATATATAGGGTAAATACATAATTTTAACTTAATAAATTGAATTTGTGACAATTTTAATCTAATAAATCATTAATACCTTAATCAAGCTTAATAAATTGATTTTGTGATAATTTTAGACTGTAAGTGATTTTTCAACATTGAAAAACACAATTGACACCCGAAATGACATATAGAAAGCTTAAGTTAGAAACCTTATTGTAAAGGACTTACTAGCTAGCTATATGTTATTTCAGATGTCAATGTACTTTTCGACATCGAAAAATCATTAACGAGCTAAAATTATCACAAAATCAATTTATTGACTTGATTAAGGTATTGTTAATTTATTGGGCTAAAATTGTCACAAAGATAATTTATTAGGCTAAAGTTATGTATTTTCCATATAAATATGATGTGATTATAGTGTGGATACTTCTTATAGTGTAAATATGAGGATAAATATCAATTATAAATCAATATGAGCGCTTGATTCAATGCATGATTATGACGCAGATACATAAATGCACAATTATATGCAAAAATATAAAAATATGCATATAACTAATTCAGTCACACTTAAAATAACCATTAGATTTCAACTTTAATGGATATGGTTTGTTACATTTATGTATATTAAAGACTATATGTACATGAATCAATTCATATATATTATATATGGGATGATTAACGTAAGAACCATTTTATCGTGAGAATATGAGAACCAAAAAATGATGAATTCATTGTGAAACTTGATGAATCCGTTGGGAAAGTTACTGAATCCAAAAGAAATAGAATTTTCGCTCCTCATGTGATTCGAACCCGGGTGAAAATTTTTGAATTTTTGAATTCAGTAACTTTCTCAACGAATTCATCAACTTTCATAGCAAATTTATTTGGTTCTTAGTTTTTAGGATACAAATGGTTCTCATTTGAACCTATATATATAGTAAGGTCCAAATAAGAATCATTTTTAACGTGAGATAAAAACCACGAAAATTTATCATGAACAAAATGAATTTGCTATGAAAGTTAATGCATCTGCTGGGAAAGTTATTGAATTCAAAAAATTAGAAATTTTCATCCAGGTACGAATCTCATTAGGGGCGAAAATTACATTTTTTTTATTCAGTAACTTTTTCAGCTGATTCATCAACTTTATAGTGAATTCATCATTTTTTTAATTCTTACGATAAAAATAGTTTTCATGATAATCATCTCATATATATATAAGCTATGATTTCATTGCACCTTAATTAGTCACATCGACTACTAAATTCTATAGGGATAATTGTCTGTAAATACACAATTTTGGAGATTTTATGAAGTGGAAATACACTAATATAGCCATCCAAGTTAAGGAATGTCAAATTATAGCCACGAACATAAAAATGTCAAATTATAGCTAAGTTGTTGGTCCTATTGGGACTATTATCACCAAATAACCGATGGGACCATTTGGTCTATTAGTCTTATTGCACTATTTGGTATAATTTGATATTTTTATGTTTGTGCTATAATTGACATTCTTTAACTGGATATTACTATATAACGCCCGCGCTCTTTTATGAAATTGTGCATGAGCTTTTTTCTTTCTGAACATAAATACTTGTAATTAACATTTTTTCTTATTTTTCACATGGTAAATATTTTTGGTCAAAATTAAATCTGACCTGTCTTATTACATGGCTTAGTAATAAAGACGTGTCATATGCATGACAAATTGACAACACTGTGGCAAGAAATTTATGAATATGTGTATTTATGAGATGATCTATCCTAAACCGTAAAACAAATGATTTAGCGATTTGAAATTCAGTTTTAGACGTGATTTTGGTATTTCATAAAATTGTGTAATTTTTCTTATTGGTTGATTTGACCAAATTGGAATTTCCGACCGTTAATTAGTCGGCTTTGATTGGGGGCACATTTAAAACCGTTTGCAAAAATTTAAAAATTGTAAATTTGAGTATTTCTGTTCAGGAAAAAAAGGTTTGTATGCAATATAAGAAAATTTCCAAAATTCGTATATTTACAAACAATTATCTCAATTCTAAAATACTGGTGGTTGTTCTTTATGAAGAGCATTTATTCGCTTATGTAATAAAAATAATAAAATATACAAGGAAAAGAAAATACATATAAAAACGAAGAAATGTGAATGGGCTAGACTAGTACTTAAAAGGTGAGCCCATTGCTTTACGGCTACAACTTTACCAAATCTAAAAACAGGTTTTCGATGCCTTTGAAGCAACAACTTAATGTTATCTTTCTCCCAAAATAATAATAATAATTATTATTATCCCCCTTTTCCGGATATATGAATCTTGTTTTTCATCCCAACCCACAATTTTCGTGAAGAAAAAAGGTCTGGATAAGAAATAACTAATCAACTTTTATATCAAAGAGTTTAGGAACTTAATGAGCAAATGCATAACTATATATTTCATCGTTTGAAGTTTTTTCAATTATGTTAATATATTGTTAGTAAAATATTTAAAGTTTCATATTTTTCACTTAATGTCCTTCGTAAAATTTTCGATGCTTACGTGGCTCGCGGAGAATCCACATACGTAAAAAATAATACAGTAATTTCAAAAGACTACGTTATTGTGGAGTTAAACACCGGCACCTTTACCCAAATGTTAACCACTCTATCATCAAACCAACACACATGGTGTAATGTTTTTTCACCTTTTTTATTTGTCAAGTTTGCAAAGGAGTTGCTTGAAGTCAATTTATAACTTGTAATATTTTTTTAATCTGCATTTTGTCAACAAAATATTTCTTTGCTAGATTAGAGGTTTACTTCTGTTTAGCTTTAGTTAGAATGAGAATTGAAACAGAAATAAAATTATAAATTCCAATTATGAAATAACGTATCATCAAAAAAACATGGAAAATAGAGACTAAAATAGTTATAAATTTTAAAATTATATTTTCAGACAATAAATTGAAATGAATAAAAAACTAGAGAGAAACTCGAACATACGATGCTTATTGCTGGTAGGCCAAGTGGAACACGTGATCTCATGTGATTTCTGTCACAATCAAAAACAGAATTCTTAACTGGACAGAAAATTATAATCACAACAATCAAGAATTTAAAACCAAATAAGATAATAAAAATATAAATAAATAAATTTAAAACCAATAAGAACGACAACCTCGTGCGTAGTTGGTGAGTATAAGTCAACCCACTTTCTTAAAAATAATCATAGAAGCAACATCTGTTCCGAGATTTGCGGAATTAGGCCCTCTGTTTAAGATTAATTTTAGGCAAGCAATCTTAATGATCTCTCTCTCTCTTTCAAAAGAAATTAACTATAATAATCAAATCTCGTCGACATTTTTCTAATTGATTCTATTTATTTCAAGAATTATTATACAGAGGATTGAAGCTCATAAAATTATTTCCTATTTTCTTGCAAATAAAATGATACAAAAGAAATACATTAGTTATTTTTTCCTTAGTTGAATACAATAGTGGCTTTTGGACCCAATAGTTATCGTTAGAGATTAAAAAAGTATTAACTTTTTCTGAATTATGAGGAATGTGGTCATGAGGCATTGGTAATTTACAATGATTTATTAAAAATAATAAAAAACTAATCCTATTTATACTATAACGTTTTTTGTGTATTTCGAATTCAATCTTGATTATTTTGTCTTCGTGAATCGTGATTAATAAAAGTTGCAGACAAATAATTAACATTTCATAAATTCTTTCGTGAAAAGACATTTCATGAATCCGTATTATGGGTACACTTTTAAATACAACGTATATTGGTAATAATTATCGTGCAATTAACACAAGCCACGAATCACAACACACTTTGTTTTTTAAGTATGTACATTGAATTTCGTCAAAACATAAAAATGTGAGTATTTTTTTTTCTTTTCCAAAGCAATAAAAACAAATTAATGATTATGATGCAAAAGTCACATTTTTGCAACAATTTAAACGTCAACGCTTTGCCTCCTCTTTTAAGATATCTCATCAACAAGCTTTATCTCATCTTTTAACAAATCTCGACATTTAAGGCCCCACCACCCAAATCATAATTTTTTATCTGTTACAACATTCCCTTCGTTTTTATTAAGTTTTATTTTAGAATTTCGAAATTTGTTACATATTAAGTATCATTTTAAATTCAAATTATAATCCTATTGATCTAAAACTTTTTTGTATTAATGAAAAAAGTGGATTATCTAAGTACTAAAGAAAACGTAAAAACAAAAACCGGTAAATAATTCTCCATTAACAAATGCAATGCACATTTCTGATTTCTCACTCAATCTCCCAAAGCATTTATCTATATATAAAACTCATAGAAAAACTGTTTTTTCACATTCTCATCTGCAGAAAGATGGCTTCAAAAAACTCTCTTCGCCGTCGTATTTCGCATTTTCTGTTCGTTTTTCTGGTTTTCGCTGCCGTTTCATCTGCAGAAACGGCTGATGACGGCGTCGGCGCATCTGCTTTCTCTTCCAATTTTCAGTTCCCGAAGATTCAGGCGGAGAAACTCATCAGATCACTCAACTTGTTCCCCAAGCACGGCGCGAACCATCACGCCGCCGGCGAAGAAGCTCTCGGCGCGTCGCCGATCGTAGAGAAGCCGGTGAGGTTCCCTTTCATGGCTGATTCGGAGCCTTCCGTGAAGGATTTGGGCCACCATGCTGGCTATTACAGACTCCCACACTAAGGATGCAAGGTATGTATGTGTGTGTGTGTGAGAGAGAGAGAGATATATGCTGCATCCGATGAAATATATCGAGACATGTATACACTTTCTGCATTGTGTCTGTTCACTCTGTTTTTGCAACTGATTGAGGAAAGAATTGAGGTGAGTTTTGCACACATTAATGTGTGTCTGTGTTGTGGAGGATAGTGATGACTGTGAGTGAAACATTTTATGTAGTTTAATTGTTTGATTGCTAAATAGAATAATTTGATTATCTCTATTCAATTTGTGGGATATAATTAGTAGTAGTTTATGAAGGTTGAAAGCACATAAAATGTTTGATAATTGTCTTTGAGTGTCAAAATTTTGTAAGAACTAATATACATACATATATATATAAGTGAATGGAGTTCACAACCACACAATTCATTCAAAAGAAAGTGTTTTCAAGTTTCCCAACTCGATGATATATCCATATAAGCAGAGTTGCTGACAATTGTTTAGATTCCATTCTTATTGTAAAGCCACATTAGCTACATCCAACTGCGATATCTTGAATGAACGCCATCAATGTTACCAAACTAGGCCAAACATATCTAGTTTAGTCATAAATGTGATAAGTTGAGATGCTTGGCTTAGCTTCTTGAGATGATACTTGTAGGATGTTCTATTTCTTCTTGAGTCGAGGAGCAGCAAGGCAGACCCCGTAGTGATATGGCTAACTGGCGGGCCGGGATGCAGCAGTGAGTTGGCTTTGTTCTACGAAAACGGCCCTTCCACATTACAAGCAACATGTCCCTAGCATGGAATGAGTTTGGATGGGATAAGGTATTTTTGGCTTCTTTTCAAGATTTGATTGCTTGTAATCTCATTTGTCTTTGGCGTTGTAAGCATATTTAGATTTGAATTCTTTCATATGCAGGTATCAAATCTTATATACGTCGACCAGCCTACTGGAACTGGCTTCAGCTACAGCTCTGATGATGAAGATATCAGGCACAATGAGGAGGGTGTTAGCAATGATCTATACGACTTCCTGCAGGTTTTTTCCTATTTATGCAAGTATTGGATCTGACTGTGCATTAGTTTTCACTGATGAAAGAATTCTCTTCCGCATAGGCCTTCTTCAAGGAACATCCACAGTTTTGAAGAATGAATTTTACATTACTGGGGAGTCGTATGCTGGGCACTATATCCCTGCTTTCGCTGCTCGTGTGCATCAAGGGAACAAAGACAAGCAAGGGCTTCACATCAATCTTAAGGTATATATATATATATATATATGTGGTCGAGTTATAATAAGAACCTATTTTTTTGTAAAAACCTAAAAACCAATGCATTTAAGTATAAAATTAATGCATTTTATGTATAAAACTAATGCACCCTTAAGTTCTGATAAAAGACAATACTATTAATCAATATTTCGTAATGCAGTAACTTTATACATAAAGTGCAACTTTGTATTTTTCGGTTTTTATTTGAACTCTTCCCTATATATATATATTTCTGAATTGCTGCGTTAAAGCTCAAGTACCCTTCTTCAAATCTGTTTTCATCCTGTTTTTGCCTGATATATATATATATATATATATATATATATCCGTTGTTTCATCATTTCTCAGGGATTTGCCATTGGCAACGGGCTCACTAACCCTGAGATACAGTACAGAGCGTATACTGACTACGCATTGGACATGAAACTAATCCAGCAATCGGATTACAACAGCATGATGAAGACAGTTTCGGATTGTGAACAAGCAATCAAGCTTTGTGGTTAGTTTAGTTTGCTTGATGCAAAATATGACTCTATTTTGTTGCTTGATGCAAAATATGCTCGATTTTTTTTTCTTGATGCAAAATATGACTATATTTTTGCTTGCTGCATTAGGTGCTGATGGTGGATCGTCTTGCTTGGCGGCCTACATGGTTTGCAACCACATCTTCAACCGCATAGTGGATCTCTCTGGTGGTAAAATGTAAGCATTACTTTTTAGAATCTGTACATGGCCTAATGAACAGTTACAAAACATCATAACCCAACAAATCACTCACATTTCACCTCTCAAATGCAGTACTACGACATAAGAAAGAAGTGTGTAGGCGACCTGTGCTACGACTTCTCCACCATGGAGGAGTTTTGAACCTCAAATCAGTGAGGACGCTCTTGGTGTCGGGGACATAGACTTCGTGTCTTGCAGCTCCACGGTGTACGAGGCTATGGTGACGGACTGGATGAGAAATCTTGAAGTCGGAATCCCTGCAATGTTGGAGGATGGAATCAAGCTGTTGGTGTATGCAGGAGAGTATGATCTCATTTGCAATTGGCTAGGTAAGGATTCTTGCGTTTTGCCTAAGAAGCAATTTGCTTTTAAACATTTTAAAAACTGAGAGAAGGACACAAATTTGATAATAGGGAACTCGAGATGGGTGCATGCCATGGAATGGTCTGGACAGAAGAGGTTTGCAGCAGCTGCCACCGCGCCTTTCTCAGTAGATGGGGCTGAGGCTGGGCTGCAGAAGGGATACGGACCTCTCACATTCCTCAAGGTGCACGACGCGGGCCATATGGTTCCGATGGATCAACCGAAAGCATCGGTGGAAATGCTGAGGAGGTGGATGCAGGGGAAGCTAATACAAGAGGATGAACATCTTACTCAATTGTAAATAACTTACTGAAGAAGGAGGTGTTCATGTATACATGTATGCAGAAGAATTATAGAGAGACTGTTAAAACAGATGAGATGCAGATTGATATGGTTTTTCTTCAAATAGAATGAAATGAATTTGAATCAGACCATTAGTTTTTTCCCTTTTCTTTTAAAAATTCCATAATTTGAAATTAAAAAAATAAAATAAAAATTGTGCTCAGTATAAAAATGAATTAAATTTACTTATGAACAGTTTTATATACCGTAACGTAAGTATTGTTTAGATCAAAAGGAACATCAAACTTTTGAGAAAGATAAAAATTTAGTGCAAAATTTAGCGCTATAACCCTAGTATTAAATCTGTGTATAATAATGATTATTAGTGTATGTTTCAGTTAAATCTGAGTGACTGAATATATCAAAATTATTTTAATTTTTATTAGCATATATTAATGTTTTTAATATTTATTTTGGTGCTATTTTTATTTTTTATACGACAATTAAAAACAAATAAAATAGTGATTTTAATATATGTTTTCAAATAATCAAGTAATATAGAAGGAAAGTAACTCAGACAAAATATATATTTTTGCACGTCCATTTTCCTAACTAATAATATATACCAGAGACTTAATTGCACTTAATTATGTAACTAGTGTATAACCCGTCGAATTTCGACAATAAATCACATTACGTTGTAATTTATAAGTAGAAATTTAAAATAATAATTCAAAAAATTATGTCTATGAGGATTTGATTTTTTTTTACTTACTATACATATAAAAATCAATAGAAATTAAATTCAACAGATATTTAAAAATATAATAATAAAATATTATTCTAAATATAGAAATAAAGACTAATTTAAAATGATTTTTTTTTCTAAAATATGAAAAAATAACTTTGTAATTATCTCACAATTTATCTAAAATTTCATTACCGTATTAGTTATTGTATCGTGCATCTCACCATCTATATAAAATTTCATTATCAAGTGAAAATTAAACTTTTTAAATCACTTTTGCTAGTTACTCGTAAATTTACAACGTATGATTAACCATCAATAAATATATGTTTTGGTAGGTAAAGTCTTATGTTAGAAATAGATTTGCACATGTCTCTTTTTTATGTTTATATATAGCAAAACAAATAGCTTTTATATTAGGCGATATGTTTAGATTTGATACATAATTTGTATTACTGTTAAATTTTGATAGAGAAATGCATTCGTTGTACTTTATAGATAGAAATTTAAAAATAACTTTTATTTGGCTAGGATTTAGTCACATTGAATTGTTGTGGTGATAGAAAGCGATATGATAGTCTAGAGTTAATCTACCTAGGTCGTTGGTAGCAATGGGACAAGCGAGATGGTTCGAATAGTTGAGGCTATGGTTTAGCCGGATAGACCGTATATATATATATATATATATATATATATATATATATATATATATATATATATATATATATATATATAGAGGATAGATCATATAGTACCCAAGTCCCAGGATAGTATGTAGTCTCAATCTCATCCACTCATCTCATAGATCCTATGGTTCGATTTTTCGGACTTTTAAGCTTAATTTTGCTGATTTTCGCTTCATTAAGGGTAGATTAGTAATTTGATTTGTTATTTGATTGCGAAAAACAAAAATGCATGCGGTTGAACCGCATAAAGCATTTAAATGAACAAAAATGCATGCGGTTGAGCGCATAATGCATGTGTTGGAAGCTTCATGGCAGTGCGCCAGTGATGTGAGCGTCTTGTAGTAGCCGAAAAATTTTACAATAATTAATAAAGCTTAATTAAGTATTATTAAAGGCTTAAAACTATTTAAGCCTTAAGAATTGTAAAATTCAATATAGTGAAATATTAATCGGTATGAATCCGATTAATTTAATATTTATTATATGGAATCGAAAATGTAGAAATTATTAGAAATGAGTTTAATTGCGATAAAATGTGAATTATGTGTTTATTTATAATTGTTTGCATGAAAAATGCTATTAATT
>JAODLM010000509.1:600000-788404 GCA_036937905.1 Salvia rosmarinus
AGTCAACGAGGTTGGTACGTCGACTTCCCACATGTTCTGCAAGACCCTCACAGCTTCTGATACCAGCACCCATGGTGGCTTCTCCGTTCCTCGTAGAGCTGCTGAAGACTGCTTCCCTCCTCTGGTGAGGAACCATCGCCCTTTCCATTCCATGGACTGGTTTTGAATGGCTAAGTTTTTTGATGAATTATATAACATATTCCATTTTGCAGAATTATGAGGAACAAAGGCCCTCCCAGGAACTCGTAGCCACTGACCTCCACGGAGTGGAGTGGAAATTCAGACATATCTACAAAGGTATTGGCATCAATTTGGTATATATTTTGTATCATACTAAGTTATGGTCTTCTAAATGTTTGGTTTTTGGACTTGCAAGGCCAGCCACGACGACACTTGCTCACCACTGGGTGGAATGCCTTTGTCAGTCGCAAGAATCTTGTATCCGGGGATGCAGTTCTATTCATGAGGTACACATTCTAATCTTGAAAGGAAAAACTACTTTGTGTTTACTTCCATCTTGTGATATAAAAAGGGAAAAAGAGAAGGAAAACAAGAAAAGCTAGTGCAATCTAAGTCATTTGCCATGCTAAAATGGAACGAAATAAGTTCTTCTATTTTGAAGCAGCAAAGTTGCTTATTTCATAATTCTAACATGATGGGGCATTGCAGGGGAGAAGCTGGAGATGTGCGACTGGGAATCCGGAGAGCTGCTCGGCCTACAAATGGTCTACAACCTGATACAGTCATCAAAAATCGGAATTATCATCCCAATGTCCTCTCTCATGTAGCAAATGTATTGTCAAGCAATGGCATGTTTAATTTAGTCTATAGCCCAAGGTGTTTTAATGCATTCTCTTACTTTTTTGAAAGTTTCTTGGTTGGAAAATTGAACACTCTAATTGGAGTGATGATTAACTTGATTTTAATCTCTCAATCTCCAAAACTCAAACACTTATATTCTTGTGCATTGACTGTTTATAACAGGGCAAGTCACTCCAATTTTATTATTCCCTACCAAAAATACTTGGAATGTACTGCCTCTCCAGTACCTGTGGTTACGAGATTAAAGATGAAATACGACTTGGATGATTCTCCAGAAAGAAGGTTCAGCACAATAAACTTAAACTTTTCTTTTCTTTGTTGTCTTTTTGGATTCGTCTTTTTGAATAAGTATATTAGCTCTTGCAGGTTCAGAGGAGTGGTGACCGGAGTGAGTGATGTCGATCCCTACAGATGTCCGAACTCAAAGTGGGGAAATCTGGTGGTAAGTATATATGTCTCAAATCTGATGACTGTTACTTTGTGTAAACAATGAGATTTTATAGTGTGAAACACGAGCTTTATATGTTGAATCTGCCTTGAGATTTATGAATTATGATATCTATTCTAGCATTGGATAGATTTTCTGATATGCATCCCTTTTCTTGCATATTCATTAACAGGATTAGTGGTGTCTCGTGGTTGTAGGTCCATTGGAACGACTTGGTTGATCAGCTCGAACGGGTTTCTCCATGGGATGTCGACTCCTCATCTAGTTACGCACCTCCGAGTTTAAAGAGACTCAGGTCATCTCCAAATGGCAGCTCAGTCTCCGGTAAGTGTCTTGTTTTCGCATAAGTCTGGTGTGCAGGACAGGGAGTGACTAACCTCGTTGTTTTTAAGATGGAGAGCACGTGAGATCGTCGAAGGTCTTGCAAGGTCAAGAAAAGGTAGCAAAAATGATGATGATGAGTAATGGTGATTGGTTTCCAAAGGTGTTGCAAGGTCAAGAAATGGCAACACCTAGCTTCTACCCTCTAGCTTCTGAGGGAGGTAGAAGGTTGCCGTTTCTGCCCATCTTCGAAGGATTGAGGATGTCGGAAACTGCATCGATGCATCGCAATAGGAGTGACTTGGTAGGTAGAGCCGTTAATCTTTCGCAACTGCACGGCTGCGACAACCTGCTCTTTCAGCTCCAGAGGCTGTTTAGCATGCAAGGCGCCTGATAATCAGGTGATGCTTGCATTGAGATAAACTAGGGGCGAGCATTGGGTCGGTTTGATGAAGAAATCACGAGCAAACTAAATGTTATGTAAGATTATATTTGAATCTATAGTGCTCGATACTTTTTCGCCAAACGGCCGACATCTATTTGCCACTGAAACTAATCTTATCTTCATCCATGCACGTCATGCATTGATAATTACCTTATACCGCGTATGATGTTGAGAAAACATGAGAGAGCTTGCCTCCTTTCTTGACTCATCGGAAAAGAATTTCTTCGCCCAAAAAGCAAAATCACACCACCTCTTGAACAGTGACAGAAATTCTAATTTCTTTCACTCTATGGTTAAACGAAACAACTCACGCAACTACATTTCCTTTTTGTGTAGGGATGATGGACAAACTACGTTCAACCAAGATGTCATTGCCTCTGATTTTGTCAACTTTTACAAAAGCCTGTTTGGCATGGAGCAACCTAATATTTCCATTGATAGTGCTGTCCTAAACAGCGGCCCATGCCTAGATGATCACAAGAGGATGGAAATGATTAAGATAGTCTCGCCGGAAGAGATTAAAGCTGCCCTTTTTGATATCGGCAATGAGAAAGCACTTGGCCCAGATGGATACTCATCTGCTTTCTTCAAAACGAACTGGAGTTTTATTGGTAAAGACGTTACTGATGCTATCCTTGAATTCTTTGCCTCAGGTCAGCTGTTGAAGCGGATAAATACAACCATCATTGCTCTTATCCGAAGACAAAGATCAACCATACAGTCTCAGACTTCCGGCCGATAGTCTGCTGTAATGTGATCTACAAAATCATCACCAAAATCCTTGCAAATCGAATGGCAGCTGCTCTTCCTGAACTCATCAACCCAGCACAATCCGCCTTCATTCAAGGAAGAAACATTGTGGACAATATTTTTCTAGCTCAAGAACTCATGAGACGGTACACTAGGAAAAGATCCACACTGTGATGTGCAGTGAAGATAGATTTCAGAAAAGCGTATGATACCATCTCCTGGGATTTCATAAGGGAAGTGTTAAAAGGCTTAAACTTTCATCCTATTATTATTAACTGGATTATGCAATGTGTAACATCTCCCTCTTACTCAGTTGCTATTAATGGTAGCTTGCATGATTTTTTCCCCGGCCAGCGCGGCCTAAGACAAGGGGACCCTATGTCCCCAACTTTGTTCATCCTTTGCATGGAATACATTTCCCGCCTCCTGAGTGTTCGAACCCTTAGCTCTAATTTCAATTTTCATGCTAGATGTACAAAATGCAAGATCACCCACTTAGCTTTTGCAGATGACCTCATGCTATTCGGAAGGGGTGACTTCATGACTATGGAAGTTCTAGCTGATACATTAACAGAATTCTCCAAGTGTTCCGGGTTGGAAGTTAATCAAGGAAAATCGAATATCTTTGCAGGGGGTATTCACCAAGAAGAGCTTCGGCGTATAAGGGAACTCTTTGGTTTCCCTTTAGGGGAACTCCCTGTTAAGTATCTGGGTGTCCCCCTGGCATCCAAACGTCTAAATTTTTTCCACTACTCCCCTTTAATTGATCAAATTTCTTCCTTCACAAAACGTTGGGCTGGTTGCACTCTGTCTTTTGCAGGTAGACTGGAGCTTATACGATCAGTTTTACAGGGAGTGGAATGCTATTGGCTTCAAATTTTTCCGCTTCCGCAAACGTCATAGATATAATTTCTGCAATAGCAAGGCAGTTTCTCTGGGGTACAAAGAAATCTCCTGTTGCTTGGAAGGATTGTTGCAAACCTAAGAAAGAAGGTGGCCTTGATCTCCGGGATTTAAGCTCATGGAATGCGGCATTACTTTCCAAATGCTTATGGAATATTCACACCAAAACAGATGCCCTCTGGATCAAATGGATACATGTAGAGTACATTCCGAATGGGAATATCTGGAAATGGCAGGTCAAGAAATGCGACTCCCCCCTGCTTAAAAGAATACTGGCTATCAAGGAACACATTCTTGATGCTAACCGAGGCGTTCAAACAGATGCCATCAATCTAGTTCGCGACTGGTACACGGGAAAAGGCACAGCAGTAGCCTATGACTGGCTCAGACCAAAAAATGAGACGAGATTCTGGCACAAGTTCATCTGGAAGAGTTTTATCCCACCCAAATTCTTTTTCCTTACATGGCTTGCTATCAAAGGGAGACTCTCTTCTTTAGATCGCTTAACCTTCCTCAATATTTGTAGAGTCGGAATATGATTGTAGATCAAAAGATAATTAACAGAAATCAGAATTGTAAAACGTAAAATCAACACGAAGATATACGTGGTTCACCAACGTTGTGTTGGCTACATCCACGGGCAGAACCGGAGAACAGATTATATTAATTCGAAGATGAGAAGTACAAATTACAGATTTTGGGGAGAGATTTCTTTGAAGAACAACGAATAAAATTGAAGAAGAACACCCCACTGAGAAAAGGAATTGACTTCGTAAAACCGCTGCAAACATCACGCCTCGCGAGTGTGCGCCTTGCGAGTACAACTCGCGAGCATAGGTCGCAAATCAAAGACGGGATTCCAGCATTGTTACGCTTCGCGAATGCTTCTCGCGAGCACCAATAGAGAGCATAACTCGCGAGCAAGACATATTTTAACAATCTCCACCTTGACTTGAATTCTCCTTCGGACGCATTATTACAATGCGGATGACCGGACTTCTCAAAACTCTTTTCGCACGCATCATTACAATGCCGATAGCCGCTTCTCCTTCGCCTCCGATTTGCCCTCATTGGGCAACTAAGACAGACGCTTAGCAAGTCCAAGCAAGTGTCGAAACTTGCTATGAGGCGACTTGGTGAACATATCGCCAGGATTATCAGCGACTCCACCTTCATCACTGGATTCTCTTTCTTCTCTCGGAAAATGATATCTCACGTCAATATGCTTGGTCCTCTCGTGATGGACTTGATCCGGCTAAGCGAGATAGCACTTTCGAGCTATCACGTAAAAAAGAGTCTCTGATCATGATGTAGACCCGGATCACCGACTAACCCTTTTAGCCGATTCCTCCTTGGCGACACATCGATGCCATATACTACGCCGATGGTTGACAAAGTAATCGACCGCAGTTGCTTTCCAACTAATAACAGAACCCCAAAAGTGAAAACATAACGGTCATAGACCTCCCTGCTGTCCACATCACAAAGCATAATCGAATCGAATAGCGATCCGCGATCTGATGAGCATTACCTCCATAGATGAGACCGACATCGGATGTACCTCTCGTGTCCGGAAGATCCTCTTCACGACGCCAATGTTCCTTGCGGGTTGACTCGTGAACGACAACACTAACGGCATGTGAGATCCGGTCTAGTATGCGGACCATGGCGTACATCAAACTCCCTCTTGCATTAGAGTACGGGACTCGAGACATGTACTCTTTTCGACTTGATTTTGGCGCATATTCGGAGGATAAATGAATATTTGCCGCACTCTGAGTATCAATAGGCTTGGCGGTAGACATGCCAATCTTGACAATATCTTACGAATGTAGCTCTTACGTGATAAGAAAAGCTTCCTCCGCTCCCTTTCCTATAGATCTCCATACCGAGACATGCACCTGGATCCTTCATGTCGAATTCAAAGACCGAGTAAGTCCTTGACTTTTGTATATCGATTTGGACTTAGATTGAGGAGGATAAATGAATATGAGCATATCATCACGTCTTCGCACGTAACCGGATAGACCATGGAACCATCATCGACTTTGCTATGATAAACACAACAATCATACGGACTCTGTTGTAACCGTGGAACCATCATGATAAACACAACATCATAGACTGTTGAACCCAACCTGGAGCATATAGTACAAACCTCTTGCACTAACGCTGAGACCGCTTTAGTCCATATAAGGACTTCTTCAACTTGCAAACATAATCTTCCTTTCCGGAATATGAAATCCCTCTGGTGAGTCATATAAATATCATCTTCGAATTCCATGTAGAAAGGTGTCTTACGTCCAATTGCTCAAGTTCCAGTCTCGATGTGCCACCATTGCTAGTAACACCGATGGAAGTATGTCGACCACGGTGAAAATATCTCACTATAGTCAACCCCTCCTTCATGTGAACCCTCTTGCAACTAGTCGAGCCTCTTGTATCGGATACCCTCGGCAGTGTAGTACCTCTTCTTCTTGAAAATCCATTTGCAAGTGACAATTCTTCTTCCTTCAGCCGTTTGACCAGCTCCCAAGTCATATTCTTGGCTAATGATTCCATTTCTTCTCCCATTCAATGAGCCATTTAGCGGACTCACTACCCAAAGACTTTTTATATGTGGATGGCTCATTTGGAGATGGTTCGTCCTCTTCCACCTCATCGACTTGTAAGGCATAAGTCACCATATCCTCAAACCGATACCTCGAAGAGGTTTCACGCCCGATCTCTCGGCCTGTGAATAGCTATGCTCAAACCGATACCTCGAATGAGGTTTCACGCGATTCTCCGGCCTCAGAAATGACTATGCTCGTTTGCGAGCTTCGGATGGACGCCCGAGCTAGTTTCAAAGATCCGAATGGACATCCGAACTCGCTCTCGTAGTGGTAGTATGTTGATGATCATCTCCATCTTGGAGTTGTAATTTACTCACATCAAGAGTAACTTGTAGCTCACCGTTTATCAACACTACTACAATTTTCTGTGATGAAGAAGCTCGTGGGGTTAAGCATAGAATTTTCATCAAATACAATATTTCGACTCAGTATGACTCGACTCTCAGAAGATGACCAAATTCTATAACCCTTAACTCCATCCCCGTACCCCACAAATATACCCTTCTTAGCACGTGGTTCTAATTTCCCTCATTTACATGATAATACACAATAGAACCAAAAGCTTTTAACACAGTATAATCTGCAGTTTGCCAGACCATACCTCATAGGGTGTCTTGCGATCAATGCGATATGAGGGCCACGGTTGATCGATAGCGTCGTGCTTGACATACTGCCCAAAACACGCTTGCTAAACCGGCATTAGAGAGCATGCATCTCGCTCTCTCCAACAAGGTTCGATTCATCGTTACGCCACACCATTCTGGCGTGGTGTATCTCGATGGTGTGATGACGAGCAATGCCCTCATCCTGCAGTAACTCGTTGAACTCGGTGAGCAATTTCAAACCATTATCGGTTCGAGTCTCGATTTTCTTTCGGTCCGATTCTCTACCAAGGCCTTCCTTTGCTTGAACCGCTGAAAGCTTCACTCTTATGTTTCATCATAATCACCCAAGTCATTCTTGAGTAATCATCAATCATAGATACAAAGTATCTGCGCCTCCGATAGATTCAACTCGAGACGGACCCCAACAATCCATATGGATGTAATCAAGAATCCTCGTCCGATGAACACCCTTCTTGGGAATTTGGTGCGATGGAGCTTCCCAAAGACGCAATGTTCAGTAATTCAAAATTCACACTTGATTCCCGGATAGAAAATCCCGCTCGGCTGAATTTGCATCCCTTCTCTCCCATATGCCCAAGCCTCATATGCCACGGTCGGGTCATATCCTTAGCTCGAACCTCGATGATGCAAGCAGATGTAACTCGTCACAATGTAACCTCTCAAGAAATATAAAGTTCCACGCTCAAGCCCGTGAGAACCACCTTGAACCCTTATAAATATTCATGACCACTTCGCCTCAAACCGAAACCCTTGCTATCAAGTAGACTAAGAGATATCGATTCTTCGTCATCGTGGAACATGTCGGACGTCGTGCAAGGTGCATAAAATCCCATCATGTGTCACGACATCGATTGAGCCAATCCCAACAACTTTGCGAGCAACCTTTGTTGGCCATAGTAACATTGCCACCATCTACCGCGCTCATAAGTCGAGAAACACTCCTGCTAGGACAAATATGGTAGGATGCCGGAATCTAGAACCCACACACCATTGTGGTGTGATAGTTCATCGACAACTAGAGCAAGATCTTCTTGAACTCCGTCATTCTCACGCCACTCTGACTACCGGTACGTGTACCTTTCTCCCGATGATGCTTCTTCTTCTTAGGACAATCATTTTCCAATGTCCTAGTTCTTTACGATGAGTTGCAAATATCATCGATTTAGGACCTCCGAAAGTTTTATAGTTCGACTTTTTTCGCTTGCCAAACTTCTTATGCCCTTTAGTAATATTCAACACGGATGCACGATTTTCTATAATAGAACTGAACCGGATGCTCGCTGACGATCTTCCCTAATGTGAATAGCGATCGAACCTCTTCTAGAGACAAATTATCTTTCCCGTAATAAAGGACTCAACAAAATTCTCATATGAAGCAGGCAATGATACCAACAAAATTAAAGCAGCATCTTCATCATCAACTTTAACATCAATATTTCGCAAGTCTAACAAAATCTTATTCAATGTATCAAGATGATCCCGTAGAGATGTACCTTCCTCATGACACGCAGACGAACGACGTTGCTTGCAGTAACTTGTTGGTGAGAGACTTTGTCATGTACAAGCTCTCCAACTTCTTCCGAGACCGATGGGTCGTTTCACGATCGGCAACTTCGATGAGCACGTCATCGGACAGACACAGCATGATAGTCGAGTGAGCCTTTTCCTCCGCAGCATCCCACTCGACATCATCAACTTCTCCTCTCGGTTTATCAGACAACGGAGCCCACAAACTTTGTTGTTTGAGCAACGAACGCATTTTGATCTGCCATAGACCAAAACTATTTCTCCCGGTGAACTTGTCGACTTTTACGTTAAACGCAGACATCTTTTGAACGGAAAACAGAAATCCTAACAGCGGGGATAGCAACCTGGAAGCTCTGATACCACTTGTAGAGTCGGAATAGGATTGTAGATCAAAAGATAATTAAAAGAAATCAGAATTGTAAAACGTAAAATCAACACGAAGATATACGTGGTTCACCAACGTTGTGTTGGCTACATCCACGGGCAGAACCGGAGAACAGATTATATTAATTCGGAGATGAGAAGTACAGATTACAGATTTTGGGGAGAGATTTCTTTGAAGAACAACGAATAAAATTGAAGAAGAACACCCCACTGAGAAAAGGAATTGACTTCGTAAAACCGCTGCAAACATCACGCCTCGCGAGTATAACTCACGAGCATAGGTCACGAATCAAAGACGAGATTCCAGCATTGTTACGCTTCGCGAATGCTTCTCGCGAGCACCAATAGAGAGCATAACTCGCGAGCTTCAAGACATATTTTAACAATATTAATACTGATTGCCCTTTGTGCTGTAATTATCCGGAATCTAATGATCATCTCTTTTTCCATTGTCAGGTCACAGGATGAGTCTGGAAGGAAATCCGTGATTGGTTGGGATTACGTAGACAAATGTCGTCCATCACCAGTGCGATTAAATGGATGAACAGAGAAAGAGTTGGCGCTGCCATTATACAAAAAGCAAAGCGCATTGCGCTTATGGCAACGGTAAACCATGTATGGAAAGGTCGCAATGCCAAAGTCTTCGAACAAGCCCCTTTCATACAGAGCCAGCTTTCGGCTAAAATCAAGAGAGATGTGTATACAGTTTTATATTCTCTGTTCTCCATTGACTCTGTTATCTCCTACCTACCATGTCGGTAGGACGATTGTTGAGCTGCATTAATCTTCTTAGGTAGGCTGAACTCTGGCTTCTTATTCGATGCAAGGCCACCGCCCTTATCACTTGTGGGTTGGGACCTTCTCTCCACCCCTAAGAGTGTTTTGCTCCCCCCCGATATAACCTTATATTTTTATTGTGGGTGGTGTGTGTTGGCGGCTCAAGAGACCCAATCTCTTGAGGGTAGCCAAGGGTTTTTTGTTTTCCTTGCTTTGTTTCTGGTGACCAACCATCTTTTATGTGCTTCTATTCTCTTTTGGATGGTTTGGGCCCTATCGAGTGGATGTAGGCTTTATATGTCGGTTGCTCCGCCTGGTGAGATTATGTGATTTATTTGACGGGCTCTTCCTCTGGTGAGATTATGTGATTTATTTGACGGGTTTCCCCCCTGGCGGGTCTATGTGCTTTAACTAACAGCCTATGTGCTTTGATTGACGGGCTCTCTCCCCTGGTGGGGTTATATGCTTTAATTGATGGGCTTCCCCCCTGGTGGGTTTATGTGCTTTAACGGACGGGTTCCCCCCCGGCGGGCTTATGTGTTTTACTTGATGGGCTTCCCCCCTAGTGGGTTTATGTGTTTTAACTAACGGGCTCCCCCCTGGAGGGTCTATGTGCTTTAATTGATGGGCTCCTCCCCAACGTTATATGATTTAATTGATGGGCTTCCCCCCTGGTGGATTAATGTGCTTTAACGGACGGTTCCCCCTCCGGTGCTTATGTGCTTTATTTGATGGGCTTCTCCCAGTGGGTTTATGTGTTTTAACCGACGGAATCTTCCGGTGGTCTATGTGTTTTAATTGATGGGCTCCCCCCCTGGTGGGGTTATGCTTTAATACACGGGCTTCCCCTGGGTTTTGTGCTTTTGTGGGCTCCCACAGGTGGGTTATGTGCCTTAATTGAGCTCACTCGGGTCTATGTGCTTTAATTGACCCTCCTCCCCTCCCCGGTGGGATTTGTGCTTTAATTGAAGGACACGGATGGCATATTGTGCGTTGCACATGTGATGTAGTGCAGATAGGGAAAAATCTTTTGAAAGCTACTCATGTTTTACATTCTTTGTTCTCTTAGGCTATCTGTTTGGCCTGAGAGAATAGAGAATGTTGACCCTATATTTTTTGATACCCCTGCATGATGACTTCTAAACTTGACATGCGTGTTTGCTTATACATTTTTTGATGGGCGCCCCTCCCTAGTGGGCTGATTTGATCTATCATTTGAGCATGATATGTTAATGGCTTGTGAAGTGGTTGGGGCGCCCCCACCTTCCCATGGAAGGTTTTTTGATGGTTTGACGTTTATACTCGTCTCATTATGTTGTGGCTGCCCTCCTCCCCCGTGAGAGCACATTATCCAAGGTTATTAGCTCTACAAATTTTTTGTTGCATCTCGGATCAAAACATGAGACCGAAACACTTCAACTTGGACATCAAATGCATGGGAATAATATTAGTTGATCGAATAAATTTTATAATTATCATTCGAACATCCTTGTACTTTTTACTTTTTACGAGGGCTAACATGCTAGCTTAAACACCGCAACGTTTCAAAATCTTCACACACTATTTATTTGCTAATGAAGAATATATGTTGTATTGATAAACGAAATATGAGTAATGACGTTGGACGAACACAGTCATCACTTTTACGTGATATGTCATATGAATGTTCCTATTATATAAGGCTATTAAGTATATCCATTCATTAGACTTATCATGTTGCAACCATAGATAATATAATACTTGGAGTTTATAACAAAATATTGCAAGACCCATATTAAAATATACTTCTTAAACGAAATTTTTATATAACTTTGTAAGTGTTGGTGAGAGAAGGTACAGCCTAACAAAGTGAGATCAAGTAGAACAGCATAAATTTAAGATACTTAGACCACAGTATTGAGCAGCAGCATCCCATCCTCACTGTTCCTTGAAGAGCTCACGGCCAATAATCATTCTTCGAATTTCACTCGTTCCAGCTCCAATCTCGTATAATTTGGCATCCCTCAGAAAACGCCCAGTAGGGTACTCATTTACATAGCCATTGCCACCCAGACACTGAATTGCCTGAACCAGAATCATCGACTCACAAAGTCAGCTCACTACTTCTCTTTCAAGATCCCTTCTATTTCCACACTGCCCTCATTCATGATTTAGTTATGAAGAATTAGGGGAAGGTATTATCACGATGAATTCAAACTTCTTTACCTGAAGAGCAACTTGTGTAGCTCTTTCAGCTGCACAAAGTATGACGCCAGCACAGTCCTACATGAAAGAATTTAATCGAGACTTCAAAAAAAAGGGCCTCAATTTCAAGAATTTAGTCAGCCAAGACAAAGCAGGAGATTTTGCAGACCTTTGGATTAATAATTCCACTGTCACAGTCCCTAGCAACAGAGTATACATATGACCTGAAATATAAAGAAATTTGTTATAGTGTATCCGCGCGAATGAAAGTTAGTAAGTAATGACACGATCTGAATCTCCCACCTTGAAGACTGTAATGAAGTATACATATCAGCAATCTTTCCCTGCATTTAGTAAAATATCAAGTTCAGTAACCGATTGTAGAATGAATGGGGTATTGTGCTTCATTACAACTTGTCTCGACCTGTATAAATTGAAATTCCCCAATTGGTCGGCCAAATTGTTCTCGCTGTTTAACATAGGGAAGAACGACATCAAGACATGCCTGCATGATTCCTAGAGGTCCTGCTGCCAAAACAAGTCTCTCGAGATCTAACCCCGACATCATCACATAAACTCCTGATATATCACAGTATTATCAAAGACCTTATAGATGTAAATATTCGGGTTTCTGACAGAAAAGGAAATAGTTTGGTTCTAAAAGAATGCTTAAATAGTTGTTGAATCGAAATAACTCAAAACCTTTCCCCTCGTGGCCCAGAATGTTTTCTTCAGGAACATAGCAATTTTCAAACACTAGCTCGCATCTGCAATAATTTTGATGAATGCCTAGTGAAGGCCAACAAAAAATTTGAAATCAGAGTAAAAGCTGTCGGAGCAATTATGCTTACGTATCACTTCCACGCATCCCAAGTTTGTCGAGTTTCTGGGCAGTGCTAAATCTGCATCCATATTAGGAAACAGATATGTTCAGTTAAAGATTACTCCAAACTACAGAAAAATCTCAGGATTAGCTTTACTGTAAATTTTACTTCCTAAATCTAATGCATCATATATATTTCTGTTTCTTGTGCCCCTGTTCCTATATTGCCCATAAGTTTTTAGAAAACCGAGCACAGACGATCTATCCATCTTTTAACTCAAAAAAAAAAAATGTCCTATGCTTGATAATCTACATAACTTGAGCTAAACCTTTTCACCTATGAATAGTGCTGACAACAGTGCACTTTCACTAACAGAAAAAGTATCATACCCAGGCATGTCCTTCTCTATGATAAATGCTGTGATTCCTTTTGAGTGAGCTGCCATATCTGTTTTTGCATAGACAACCTGATCCAATCTAAGTAATGAGCAAATCAAAGTCTCTGAAAGCTAGAACAGAAATTGAGTGGAAATACATATTAAATACCAATTCTCAAGGTTTAGCATTGGCGAGAGGCATCAATACCAAGGAAATACGCATTTTAGTAATCATTAGAAAGTTCAGAATTTCAGTGAAGAACCCCTAGAAAGTGCAGTAAATGCCGTTAGAGAAATCGCTGTAGGGAATCACATAATTTCGCCTACCCATGTTATATCAAAAGGAACTTTTTGGTGCTTATGGCATTTATGCTAACACATAAAGCTCTCATCATTTACTTACCAATGTCTCGGCAACTGGGCCATTAGTGCACCACATCTTGTTCCCATTGAGAATGTAACCACCTTTACCACGATCAGCTTTGCATTTCATGCTAACTACGTCAGAGCCAGCTAAGTATTCAAAAGACAGAAGCACAAGTTGCAATTAGATATTATTTACCCACAAAATATGGTTTGTAACAAGAAGAAATACATAGGTTCAGATGAACTACCATTAGGTTCACTCATTGCAAGAGCTCCTATATGCTCCCCACTTATAAGCTTCATCAGAATAATATTACAAAAGAAGTAAGCTACTATCATCGCGCAGGATTAAATAGGAAAATAGTATTAGAAGTAGGTAACAATGTTGTAATAGCAGAAATACAGTTAAATAGCTTCACCGACCAAATCCTTTAAACTATCTCCTCCATCACTCTGGTTTAAACCCATAATGAAGAATGTAGAAACTCGGGTAGTTGAAAGTATCACTACTGAGGACATTATCTTTCCTTAACAGAAATTAATCTGCTTCCCCATTCCATAGGTTAAATATTAGTTTGTATCGCAGAATTAGAGGGTTTTTGGCTAAGCTCTTACAAAGTGTTTGGTAAAAAAAGGTCTCGAGCAGCTTATAAACTGTAAAATTAAGCTCTCAAACAAATAAGTTTCTCAACCCCATCTTATTTTTTCATGATCTTATAAATAACAATGTAAAAAATAATTTTACTATGTTTTGTTGTTTTCAACATATGCCATTTCTATTTCATCTCTTTTGCTCTTAGTTTCTCTTTGTAACTCACAACTCTCTCTCTAAATTATAAGCTCAATTTCCAAATACTTTAACAATTTATAAACTCTTGATACATTACATTTTATAATCTCTTCAAATATCTTAACAAGGAAGTAGATCTCAATAGAGCCAATCTTGATAGTTGGAATAAGAATTAGCACACACAAGAGTTTGTAGAGAATGAATGAGTGAGATATGTAGGCAAACCTTTGGCAAGTACTTTTGCTTCTGTGCAGGAGTCCCATTCCTCACCTTCAAGTCATCAACATCACAAGCTTAAAAGGTATATAATTGGTTCAAAGGTAAACTTAGACTTAAGGTAAAGAAGTTACCAATTGATTTACGCATAGGTTAGAATGTGCACCATATGAAAGACCAACTGAACCAGAGGCACGGCTGATCTCCTCCATAGCTATACAATGGTATATATATCCGAGGCCGAGTCCTCCATATTCCTCTATAGCATTCAATCGGATGTCGAATACACTTGTAAGCATACATTATAAGTTCCAATGATAAGTAAAGTTAAAGAAATTAGTGTATTGACAGGTTGTACCTGGGGCTGTGATCCCATGGAGGTTAAAATCTCCCATCAATTTCCATAGATTAACATCCTAAAGAGGTAGAAGGTAGCAAGTTAACGCGCATTCGACTAGCATTGCACATTGCATATGAGAAACCCAAAGCATAAATAACCTTTGGGAAGTAATTAGATCTGTCTATATCTGCGGCATGAGGTGTAATGTTTTCTTGAGCAAACTGAGTCACACTTTCTTTAAACTGTTAAGACAAAAGAGTTATTAAGTAGTGATAGGAATATAAGACAACATCGAAGAATAAAATGACACTAAGGTGTCAACACAACAATCTGCAATAAAATGTAAAAATCATAATACAGAACCTTCCTATTTCATCATTGAACTATAAGTAGAATATTGATAGTGCATAGTTTGGATGCATATATGTTCAATACTTTAAGGAATTCGAAACACCTCAATGCAAGGGGAAAGAAACTCACTAAATAATTACTAGTCATTCTTCGTACTTAGCATAAAACAATTACTCCATCTGTTAACCTCAAGATTGCATTGCTTTTGATGGTACCAGTTTTTATAAATTGTGAGTGTAAAGTGAGTTGAGATAATAAAAGAATATATCAATGCATAGTGAAAATAAAAGATGAGCTATTGCCTTTTGAGATAATAAATGAATATACAAATAGATTGTGATGGTAAAAAATGCATGTTTTTTTATAAATAAATAGATAGATTGAGGGTAAAGATTATGAAATTAATCCAAAAATAAAATTACAAGCTTTTGGTAAATGGAGCGAAAAGGGATTAACTACAAGCTTTTGGTGAACGCAATAATTATTAATTAACGTATGGGAGATCATCTACGAAGCAACACTTACTAGAACACCTCAATTAGCATTTTTCATTAATTTTCCAGCTACAATTTAAAATAAATAAATAAATCCATAATCCAATCGAAAATCCTGATAAACCACTGAGCATAAACACAGCAAAACCATACGTGCATATGTTACACATATACACAGCTGTAAATTGCATTTACACAATTGCCGAAAAAGGAAGCACCTGTTTCAGGGTATCGTCAAAGAGGAGAGATGTGGAGAAAGCTGCAGAACGGTGGGTTCTTCTGAATAATGAAGAAGTGAGGGACCTCGCTGCAAACAATTTCTGCATCCTGTCTGGGAAAATTCCTTCTCTTCAATCAAAAATGGAGATAGCAGAAACTTTGGGAGCTGGGATTTTGGTAAGAGATATCAAGTTGGGTTCGTCTTTAAAGAACTAAATGGAAAAAAATCATTAGGTAGTGGCAACAGATTTCTGCATTAAATATTCCAAACTCGCACGCAACTCTATATATCATTCACTCCAAATGCAAAATCATCTTTTCGATAACGTTGATGATGTGGAAAAATGGAAGATTGTTTTGAGTGTAAATAAATTACTCATTAGGGATCTGCAAGTAAATTGATAATCATGTTTGAGATTAGATTAGATGAGTCATGAGTGCATATGTTAATGTAAAAATAGATCATGTCGTAGTACTATATAGAGGCATTTACTATTTTTTTTTTTGAGTGAAATATATTAAGTGTTAGTGGAGTTCAAATTTGTAATATCTCGACCTGAAGAACTAATTTTAATATTGAGTTGTCCCAAAATGACGGCCTTTACTATTTTGATAATACGTGTAATTGAATATTTTTCATGTAATTTGTTTTAATCTTACTCTTCTCAATTGAATAAAAATTAAATAAATTGTTTTAAATTGTAAAAAATATTGAGGATTTAGATATTTCAAACTTTTAATTCATTTTAAAATAGATTAATTTATACTATTTGTATTCATCTAAACCAATATAAATAGTAATATAAAGGAGTTTAATTTTTGTTTGAAATTTATTATTCTAAAATATAAAGGCTTACAGCCTTCTTGTGCAAGTTATTGAAAGAGCCTTAAGTTCATGTATTTATCGACCTCATTGGCGCTTACATACATTAGAGATTATTTCTCATTAACTTTAAAATTTTATCGATAAATACTAGAATTTAACGTTATTATAATATTTTCTACTGAATGATGGTCAAAATTAAAGCTGACATAACAATCGACGTGATACTATTTTATCAAAACGATATCATTTTTTTTATATAATAGAGAAGGAAATTAAATTACTCAAACTGATAAAGTGTATGTAATATATATCCAATGCGATAAAAACAAGCATAATATACCCATTCCACTAAAATAGTATTATCCTACAAATTTCAAGAAGCAAAAGTTGTTAAACTGAAAAAGCAAACTGAAAAAGAAGGTGAAAAAAAAGCTGAAAAAAAGGTGAAACAACAAGATTGAAAAGAATCTCGTTGACTACCATAAATTCTTCCACCCACCAATTATTTATGCACAACCCACCAATTATTTATGCACAATAAATTTGCCCACCCAAGACTTCAACTCTCTTCTATTTATTCAAAACAATCGATCGGTTTTTCTAACTTCTCCAAATTTTCGAAATTTTTCTTCCACCCACCAACCGATCGGTTTTTCAACTTCTTCAAATTTTCGAAATTTCTCTTCATTTTCTTTTTCTTGTGTTCATTTGGGTTCCTTTCAAATTTATTTCTTCAATCCCGCATCAAAGCAGCTATTTTCTTTCTTCAATCCCGCATCAAAGCAGCTATGTCTCAACATCAAGTAAGTTATTCGAATTTTGATGTATTTAGGTTGATTAAATTTTGATTTAGGTAAAAATATTCTAATTTTGATGTATTTAGGTTGATTAAATTTTGATTTATGTAAAAACGCGTCGAAAATTATTTTAATTGCAAAAATTCGGTGGAAAATATATTTAATTGCAAATAACGACCGGTATTACCATAATACCGGTCGTTATTTGCAATTGAATATAATTTTGTGATATTTTTTTAATTTATTATTGTTTATGATATTTATTTTGTTTAGATTTATTATTGTTAATTTTGTTTAGATTTATTATTGTTTCGTTGGATTCGTTTGGAATTATTGTGGATAATTGGATATATTGGCATTAAATTATTTTAATTGCAAAAACCGGTCGAAATTATATTTAATTGCAAAACCGATCAAAATCGGTCGAATTATATTTAATTGCAAAAACGATCGGTATTACCATAATCGTCGAATTTCATTACCGGTTTTATGAAATTTCGACCGTATTATGGTAATACCATCGATTTTGCAATTAAATATAATTTTGACCGTTTTTAATTTATTGTTGTTTGTGATATTTTTTAATTTATTATTGTTTATGATATTTATTTTGTTTAGATATATTATTGTTAATTTTGTTTAGAAGGATAATAATTATTGCATAATTAATTATTACGAATTTAGATAATTGGATATAATTGCATAATTAATTATTGTTATTGCTCTCACCGTAATCGTTAGCTCCCATATAAAAAATTTCGATCGGTTTTAATTTATTGTTTAGATTTTGTTTAGATTTATTATTGTTTCTTTTGAATTGGATAATTCGTTTGGATAAATGATTAGATAATTGGATATAATTTTGGATAATTAATTATTGCATAATTTCGTTTAGATAATTGGTTATAATTATTGGATAATTCGTTTAGATAAATTATTAATTTCGTTTAGATAATTGGTTATAATTATTGGATAATTCGATATTATTGCATAATTCGCTTAGATAATTGGATATAATTATGGATAATTCATTTGGATAAATTATTGCATAATTTGTTTAGGTAATTGGATATAATTATTGGATAATTCATTTGGATAAATTATTGCATAATTGGTTTAGATAATTAGATATAATTATTGCATAATTAATTATTGCATAATTTAGATCGGTTTTTAATTTATTGTTTAGATTTTGTTTAGATTTATTATCGTTTCTTTCGAATTCGATAATTCGTTTGGATAAATGATTAGATAATTGAATATAATTATTGGTTTAGATAAATTATTGCATAATTCGTTTAGATAATTTGATATAATTATTGTATAATTCGCTTAGATAATTGGATATAATTGTTTAGAAAATTAATTATCGCATAATTCGCTTAGATTAGTTATTGCATAATTCGCTTAGATTAATTATCGCATAATTCATGTATTGTTTATTGATTAATTATTCTTTATTATTTATTGTTTAAAACAGATCATATATTTTGAGACCGACACAATTAATATACCTCAAAGATCACCACTTATTATAGAGTTGAATATTTAGATTATGTTAAGACGAGGTTGCTTGAAGTTGGTGGTCGACCATTACTCGATAGATTCTTAGGAGGATGTTTTGGTCACTTAATAGATTATAAGCCAGGGAATAAGTGCGCTATGGTTATACACCATGTCGTTTCCGCCGACAGAGAGTGTAAGCCAAGAGATGTTATTTTATATTAATGAAAGAGCGCGTTGTTTTTCTATTAGAGATTATGCGCTTGTGACTGGCCTGCAGTTTGGGTCGTCTTCATTTGATACATCCGTAGATTACGACTTGCGACATTGTGAAGTCTACATGACATTTTGTCGTGGCCGACAAATGACGTACCGCAGAACTATTAGATAGGTTCTCGCACGCGACATTAATGACCGTGATGGTCATTTATACCTTCGAGCCGCACATGTTCTAGTGCTTTATGCCATGGTGTTTGCATATGATGCTTCAAGACCTGGTCGACCGGGTTTGGGCCTTAGTTGATGATTTGGATGCTTTTGGCGATTTTAGTGGGGTGCATACTCATATCGATTTTGAAGTACTATTTGAAGCATTGTAAATCAACTAGGAAGTACCATTTTACGGACCCACCGGTGTTAAATGTTTGGTTGCTTGAGGTCATACCGGACTTGGGCAAGATAGCGGAAAGAATGTTAATGGACTTGCATCCGAGATTCGAAGGTGGACGTCCCGAGGTAGACCTGACGTTGCTAGATTACAGGCACTGTTTGAGCGAGAGGTATTAAATATATTAGTTTACTAGTTTATTTATAAATTATATATATCATGTTGTTATATATTTATTATTCGATTTACTGATATGTTTTAATTTATTGCATTATTGTAGGAAAATTATTTTATTGAGATCACGGCCGACGAGACGGAGCTTTTCTCCTCTTACTTGCAATCCGTCTCATACCCTTATCCACTCGGTGTGCACTACGAGGAGCCGAGCAACCCATTGAGATAAGGATTGCAGTTCACTCGTCGACACGCCCGCCCCGTGATGGAGAGTTATGAGCCGGACGTAGAGGCTCCACCTTCAAGATCGTCACGCCTCTAATCCAAAGGATGATTAGAGAGAATCGAGCTGGAAATGTTGATTACCAAACATTGAATAAGAATAATTAAAGACTTCAAACTAATACGATCGAACTTCGATAATCAACCCTATTTACAAGGCAAAAGTAATTTATGATATAAGTGCTATAAGTCCTAAACAGAGGTTTCGATAATCTGCATGACTCAATCACAACATTAACATACAATACTATTCGTAATATGCAATGAAGCATGTGAATGCATATATGACGATATGCATTCATGGTATTTTCTTTCAAAACATATATATAAATACCAAAAGACCTCTCGACTACTCAACATCTCCGCTCCATCATCATCATCACTCAATCGCACATTTAAAAACAATATGCGGTCGAGTACAAATAATGCACTCAATGGCTCATGCCAAAATAATTTATCAAGTTTGGATTACTCGCCCATCACAAGAATACACGAGGTTTTAATTTGAAATACTCGTGCTTACTAAATATTTTCTCGTCATTTTCAATAAATATCGCTTGCCAAGCATTTTCCACGTATGTATGATCCACATCCACCACAACAATTTATCCAACAACACTTCATACTGGAGAGGAGGCCTCCTCTCACATCGCCACGACCGCCGAAGTACCCTTTCAAAGACACAAATATAAATAATCGGTGCACAAAATCCAGCCATCTCGGATGTGATACTAATTCTCCATCATCCTTGGGGTACTTCCAAGAATACTGAATTCAAGCATGTCATAAAGTGGGAGCTACCCAACGTTATGCATCAATAATCATGGATGGATACATACACAAATCATAAATATTTTTGGGTGTAATTAAATAAATCGGTTCATAAATATTTGCTTGCAATAAAGCATCATAAATAAATCATTTGGTAAATTCTACCGGTTTGAATATAGTAAAGCCCACCTTACTTTGACTTCGAATTTCACGTATGTGTTCTTCTCCTCGTCGCGTGAACTTCACGCCCCACCTTTACGCAAAATGTACGCTTAGTACGTTGCACGCTTTCGAGATTTTCAAAGTTCATTCAACTTTGATAAATAAATTAATAATTCAAGTTTCGATGATTCTTTATACGCCTTAATACGTTGAAACGATGCGATATCAATAAAATAATTCTCGATATCGAGAGAGACGTAATATGATCTATAGCCTCATTTTAACCTTTAGGTTAAATAATCAACATATAATAACGTTATTCAAAACAAGGATTTCAATCATGAAATCTTTTCTCACAATTGAGATATTCAAATAAAAGTAATACGCTTTTCACGATTAACGTATTTAACTAACGATTTCAGACGTTAATGTCGAAAGTCAACCATTTTGACTTTTCTTTATAAATCTTAAATAAAACATATTTTAATGAATAAAATCAATATAAATCGATTTTTAATCGATTTCTTTTCGTAAAGCTTTAATCCTCGATTTTCACGTAAATCGATAAGCTTGATTAATATTTTCTTTTAATATTAATCTTTAATACATTAAGCATTATTTACGCTTTTAACGTTATTTAATATAACGCTTCGTTGTAAACATAATATTCTATGTTTAATAATTCTCAAAATTCAATCATGTCTAATATAATTTTTAGACATATAATAAATTTTGTTCATGATTAAAAGGATTTAAAATCCTTTATAAAAGCAATATAGCTCACGGCTATATGCTACAACTTTCAAACTTGTTCCAAAATTCCTCTAAATTCATATAGTGTATTATTTTACACTATGATCATTAATATGTATTAATATCACTATAGAAAATTTGGAACACACCTATATCCACTATAGGACTCACGGTCCTTTTCAAAATCAACCAAAATTTTCTAAAATTTTAATAAAATTACACAAGGCTCCACAATCAATATATATCATAATTATAACCTAAGGTTCAACATATAAAATTTCTACACCAAGGTATATATGTTCAATGGTTTTTGCCTACAACTATGCATTAAGCATTTTTATAAAATTCCAATTAAATATAATATGCCTAAATACAACATAGTGTAGTAACCTAACATCATAACCTTAACTAAAAACAACATAATCATCAAGTATCTAAGCTTGAAGCTCACTGTTCTTAACAAACATTGAGCAAATAAATTTTCAAAATTTTGATTAAAACATGTAATACATAAATGATGTCCTAGATCACTAATATGCTATTACATTTCTTAAATTAAAATTGTACATTAACTTAGCAATTTCTACACATTTTCGGAATATTAAAAACAAAGTATAGGATTTTATAAATTTCAATTAAATCACTATAGGCTACTACAACACCATATATCATTAATCCAATCCTAAATCTTTAAGAAAATTTTCTAGACATATAACATAATTTCATAGCATGCCAAATTTAATTTTAAACATGCTATATGCTTAGAGATCATCCTAATACACATTATTAACAAACACATATCATGCTTAGCATAAATTTCATAATTATAATCATGCTCATAAAATAAGATCAAGCCTTTAGAAAATTAAAACTTAGGTATAATCGAAGCTTGTTCGATACCTAACCCGCTAATCGTGTCGATCGGTTGTAGGGTAACTAAAGCTCAAGCTTTGGAGATGGAATTAAGAAAATGCCTTGGTTTTCTTAAGAAAGCTCTCGGCAGTGGGTTTGTTTTGAGAAGAGGAATGAAAGTGTTTATTGTTTCAAGACTAAAAATACTTAACTAACAAAAGAAATGAATCAATACAATTGTTTCTCTATCTCTCGCCTATTACACAAGAAAGCAAGACAAATTACTTTTATGAGTCACCAAGTGCATATGTCATGGTCTAAAATATCTCTTACATGTATTTACTACATGTATAAAGTTTTTGAATGAAACAAAAGTGTAATTGACTCACACATGCCAAATGCCGTCGACAATGAGAGAAGAGAAGGCAAAATTTTCAGATTTTTAAAGTTGTATCATGCATGTAAAATATAACACTCTATCCCAAAAATTTGTAATACATCATCAAGTATTTCTTAGTCAAGAAGGACGGCTAATACACCTCACAATTGATCCCACTTGTTCATTACTTGATTAGAGTGTATTTAGATTACACTTGTATCATGAACACATAGCATAGCAATTCTACACTCAAAAAAAATTGACGTGAACTATGTTGTACATAGTATAAGGTCACGGCACTTTCATTCTTAAGTGCTAACATTTAATTTTTCATGCTAATTATACATATATATCATAATATATGTTTTAGATGATAATTTATATTATAGGAAAATTTATCGAATCAATCCATAGGTAGAAAACCCTATTTCGATTTAGGTTTTCGAGAATCATAAATAATCAACAATATAATTCCAAAATTTCTAGCATTAATTCAATGCTAAATACTATTTCAACTATATAAAATAATCATAGGAATTTAAATATCATAATTCCTCGATCGTTAGACTTGATTCTCAAGTCATCTCAAACGTTAACGCTTGAAACGCCTCAAACGCTTAAATATCGACTCATCTCAAAATGGTCGTAATAAAACTATAATCACTTTATTAAATAATTCCAATAATAATGGAATTAAATTCTAAGCTTAAAACTTAGAAAATGTCACGAGCCTATAAATATCGATACGTAATCGACGTAGAATTAATACTGGGTTGAAATACGTTACGATTCGTATTTCTCAATTCACATTAATTCGTGAATTGCACATAGGAATTTATTATTCCAAAATAATCGAAATCGTTATTCGATAAATTATTAATCAAATTATTATAATAATATTCTAATTTACGAAATTAATATCGTAATTAGGCGCTTAAATAATCGGGTATTACATTCCACCCCTTAAAGAAATTTCGTCCCAAATTTACATACCCGTAAAAGATCGGGTATTTTTCTTTCATTGCGCCCTCAAGCTCCCACGCGGCTTCTTCGTCCATGATGCTTCCACAAAGACTTTGACTAGTAGAATCGATTTGTTTCTCAATTGTGAACCTTGTGGTCTAGAATAGCCGAGGTTCTTCATTATAGCTCATATCCGGATTGAGGATCACATCGCCTTGATGGATCACATGCTTCGGATCGCACACGCATTTCTCTCGAGTTGTGATACATGAAAACATTATGTACGTTTTCCGACTTGGCGGAAGAGCCAACCTATAGGCGATCGGGCCTATTCTTTCTAGGATTTCATAAGGTCCAATAAAACGGGTCTTAACTTTCCCTTTACTCCAAACCTTATAATCCCTTTAGATGGAGAAACCTTCAAAAGACTTTATCTCCATTTTCAAATGTAGCTCGCACCTTCGCAGACGTCAGAAGATTTCGCTCATCTTGAGCTTCTTTTATTCTTTGCCTAATTTGGCGAACGATCTCAATCATTTCGCTTATAGCGTCAGCCCTAAGATTCTTCTTTCACCCACTTCATCCCAAAGAAAGCGGTGATCGGCATTTTCTTCCATACAAGGCTTCATACGGGCCATATCGATCGTCGCTGATAACTATTGTTATAGCAAATTCGATGAGAGGTAAAACCTCTTCCCATTTTACACCTCGATCCAACACTCATCGTTCTCAACATATCTTCGAGTGTTCGATCGCCCTTCCGATTGTCCATCGGTTTGAGGGTGAAAAGTCAGGTCGAAATTTAACTGCGCCCAATTCTTTTTGCAAGCTAGTCCGTAATCTCAAGTAAATTTTGAATCCCTATCAAAAGTGATAGTTTTCGCATCTATGCAAAGCGCATAATTTCCTTTACGCATCATTGGCTAGCTCATCGAACCGTAGGTAATCAATCGCGTAAAATGTGCACATTTGGTGAGTCCGCCCACTACTACCCATATAGCGTGTTCCTCTTTTAGACTTTGTAAACCCGTAACAAAATCCATAGCTATATCTTCCCATTTCCACTCGGGTATTGCCAAAGGTGTAGCTCGTAAGGACGTTGGTGTAATGCTTTTACTTGTTGACAAGCAAGACATCGCTTCTACAAAAGAGGCTATGTCTCTTTTCATACCTTCCCACCGTAACTTTTTCTTCAAATTGGTACATTTTTATATCGCCTGGACGGGTCAGATAAGGTGTGTCATGAGCTTCACTCATGATTTCATTCCAAGATCGTTGTTGTCCGGGATACACAATCTTCCTTCAAATAATAAAGTATTGTCCGGTGCTTTTGAAAATTTTTCATCCCTCGTCCTTACTCGCTCTCGCTTTTCTAACTTTTCCTCCATCCTTCGTCCTTCAAGGATTCTTTTCCTTAAGTCGACGTCAATGTGAGTGTAGCAATACGACTCGTGATCGCCTCTCGTTGTTCAATTAATTCGATCTTCATTCTTCCAAACTCTTCAATGAGTTTTTCTTCATTTGTGAAGAGACATCCCAATTTTCTTCGACTTTACGACTCAAGGCATCGGCTACAACGTTCGCTTTGCCCGGTGATAGTTTATGCCACGTCGTAGTCTTTTACCAATTCGAGCCATCTCCTCCGTCTCATGTTCAGATCTCTCGCTCGAAAAGTATTTTAAACTTTGTGATCGGTAAAGATTTCACATCTTACTCCGTAGAGACGATGTTCCATATCTTTAAAGCATGTACTCGCCGCTAGTTCCGCATCATGTGTTGGATAATTCGATTCATGCGGTCTCATTGTCGAGATGCATAGGCTATCACTTTTCCATTTGCATTAACACACAACCTAATCCATTCTTGGAAGCATCTCAGATAGACCACGTACTCTTGATCCGCTCGAACCGCTATCAGGGGCGAGTTAACTTTTCCTCGAAAGGCCTCGAAATTCGCCTCACACTCATCACCCATGTGAATTTAATTCCTTTTCTGAGTAGTTGGGTTATTGGTCTTGCTATCTTTGAGAATCCTTCGATAAATCTCCGATAGTAACCTGCCAATCCCAAGAAACTTCTAATTTCATTTTGTGTCCTCGGCGATTTCCATTCTCGATCGCTTCTACTTTGGCCGGATCAACTTTAATCCTTCTACCGACACAATGTGTCCAAGGAACATTACTTCCTTCACCAAAATTCACATTTGCTAAATTTAGCAAAAGTCGTCACTCTCAAAGATTGCGAGATTGCTCGAGGTGTTCCTTATGTTCTTCTTCATTCTTGAATAGATAAGAATATCATCTATGAAGACTAAGACAAATTTGTCTAAAATGGGTGGAACACCCTATTCATGAGATCCATGAATACCGCCGGCGCGATTGGTCAATCCGAATGGCACAACTATAAATTCATAGTGGCCGATCTCGCTCGGAAGTTAGCTTTGATACATCTTCAGCCGCACTTTAAGTTGGTGATACCGACTTGAGGTCGATTTTCGAGAACACGCTAGCTCCTCTTAGTCGATCAAACAAGTCATCTATCCTCGAAGTGGATACTTGTTTTTGAGCGCCATTTTGTTCGGCCTCGTAATCTATACACATCCTCAAGGAACCATCCTTTTCTTTACAAATAACACTGTGCTCCCAAGGCTAAACACTAGTCCGATAAAACCTAGGTCCAACATGCTCTTGGATTTGGATTTTCAACTCTTCCAGTTCTTTCGAGCCATTCGCACGGTGCCTTTGACATCGGAGCCGATCCGGTTCCAAGTCAATGGTAAACTCCGCTTGTTCATCGTGAGGTAATCCCGTAGATTTTCGTGAAAACATCTCGAAAATTCTCGACAATCTCTACATCTTCAACTTTTATCGTTGTTCGATCTTCTCCATTCAGATAAACAAGAAATGCATGGCATCCTTTCTTGTTTATCATACTTCTGGCCTTCAATGCTGATATAATCGGAATTTTCTTTCCCATGCTGATTCCGTAAAAGCTTGTAGCTTTCGCCGTGAAAATGGAATGAAATTTTCCTCCCTTTACACAGATCGTAGCATGATTTTTCGCTAACCAATCCATTCCCAAAATTATATCTACATCACCCATAGGTATTATGTTTGTTATTTGTCGAACCTTAAGTGATCCTAAGTTCAACTCTGGTTCGAGCAAATGTGTAACGGTCATAATCCCTCCTATAGGTGAAGAGATGTTCATATCCCGGTTTGCTTTCTCGGATCTAAGTTCCAATAGATCTACACATGTTCTTGCTATAAAAGAACGTGATGCCCCGTGATCGAACAAAAGTATAACAGTACGTTGAGAAGTGTTCCCATACCGCCAGTTTCCCGGTTTTGTTCATTTTGCCTCCTGCGAGCATATGCTCGCTTGAGCTTACCGAGGCCGACGGGCGCTGCCTTTGTTGATTCTGCGTGGTCGCCGCTGCTTTGTTGGCGTCATTGATTACGCGCGCGGTGGTGTCGTTGTTGTTGTTGATGAGGTTGTTGCCATCGTTGTTGCGGTGGTCATTGTCATGGTTGTGGCCGAAACCGAATATACGAGGGTTGGGCATTGCCGGGCTGATTTGGCCTTCCCACTGTCCCCGTGCGTATCCCAGGGCAACTATTCGCGTAATGCCCCTTCATTCCGCACTTAAAGCAATTTACCAGATGGCAAACTCCTTTATGAAACTTCTGGCACTTTGGGCAAGGAGTTGTCCTCGCCGCTCTTGTGGTCCTCCCATCGGAGGGAAAAGACCGGCTTTTTCCATCCCCGCCCGGTGGTACCGTGTTCAGTGCCACGCCGCTTGTTATTCAGATACCAAAACTTCCACGTTATCGTTACTAAAATTTCCTTCCCACTTTCTCTTCCTTTGTCCCCTGTATTTTGTGTCGGGTTTGAGTTGTCTTCTCTCCGCATGGTCGCTCGATGTCCAAAGCTCGTCCGAGAGCTTCGTGTAAGTCGATTTCCACGATCGGCTAGAGACATTCTTATCTCGACCTCAATCCGCACTCTAAACTTTTCTCGCCATCTTCATATCTCAGATTCACCGATCGTGGGCATACGGGACATATCGCAGAAAGTGCGATCATAACTGTTACGACATCTTTTCCTGCTTCGATTATAAAATTCTTGTTCCTTCCTTTTCCGATAACTTTTCGAACGTATTTCTACATTCCTCTTTAAATTCTTCCCAAGTGAACTCATTCATCCGATCCTCGCGATAAAATCTTCCGTCGGGCTTCCCACCAAAAGTCGGCAGTCCCGTCACTGAAAGGTAATACAGACAGCCTGCCTGTCTGTGTGCATCAAGAAAATCAAATATCCTTTCCATAGCCCTTATCCATTGCTCGGCATTATCTGGCTCCTTTTCCATCAAAGGATGGTGGGTTCTGTCTAAGAAATAATTCCTCGATCCCACGATCGGGTGGAGGTGGTGGTGGTGGGGTATATTCGCGTGTTCTGTACATGAATTCTTCCTCCGCCTACCTCTACCTCTTCCCTTCCCTACCTCTTTGTGCGGGATCCCGCCTTGGCGGCATTCTGTTGTTTAAACATACAATAAATATTGAAAATCATTTTCACAATTAACATATATAATATCATCATACAATTTCTTTTGTAAAGCAGCTTTAAACCAAGCTATTCATCACAATATCATTTCTGCCGCAAAAGCCCGCTTCGGGGTTATCATATATACATCGAAAATTTGTGCCTCGAGGAGGACTATTCTGCATAAACAGCTAATACAAAAGGGATAATGTACAATAGATGGCATCTCAAAAGCTTAACCCGCATCGAACAACATACGGATTACAAGATAATACAAAATACAAAGTTCACTCCCTTTTAAAACACAAAAGCAACCTACACACATACCGGACTATATACATACGGACTAAAACCTAGCTAAACAGATCAACGGGTGTATCACTCATCATCATATCGATCCTCCTCGTGATCCTCCTCATCGTCTCAATCGCCATCGAGTCATCATCCGAATCATCGTCCGAGTCGCCCTCACGGCGGCGCACTGACGGTCCCGCCCGTCATCCCCAACCATAGGAATGTCGCGGATCGGATCAAGTCATCACGATCATCGAGACCTCATCCCGGCCGTCTGTTCGAGACGGCCACCATGTGCTTGCGTATTGCCATAAGCGGCAAGATAGGAAGCGGTGGGTGTATGGGGTGTCCAATCGACAAGGGGAAACACGGCATCCCTAATGCTCGGGCCGAGACGCCTGGTCACACGAAAGCGGTCGGTCACCGCTTCCAAATCTCTAATCACGGATCAACCACCGAGGAACCTCCAAGTAGAGCCACCGGTGACTCGTCACGCCATATATATCCCTCGGAGGAGGTACGGTCCTCTCGGGGCTACCCGTGAGATACTAAAGACGAGGTCGTGGCTCACAAATCTCGGTAGATCCGCTATCGTCGTAGTCACCACCATATCGGAAGACGTAATCTCCGATATCTCCCGTGCATAGTCTTCCGGTCAATCGGTAGCCGCATCAAGACGCTTTACGCCATCAAGTCCGCCACCCCATGCTCGCGCTCCCTCCAATGACGAAGGTAAGGTATGAGGAACTCTCCGAGATCATCTCCCAAAGACATCCGATACTCGCGGTACCTATGGATGATCTCTGCAGGGTGGCACTCGTCCAAGCCTCCGTCTAGTGGTGTGTCGAGTCCCGCCATCCGCCACGCATAAACGAGCATAAGACAACTAAATAAAGATAACCGATGCATAGATAAAAATAAACTTAACGATCTAAGCAAATAGATAACCGGACAGTCTATAAAGCGTATAAACAATCCAAACACATCCGATAAACAGATAATTGTTATATGGAAATTGTTCTCATATACAACGACGTTGTAGCTTTCCTACCATACTAGGAAACATACTATCTAGCAAAGATAAAAAATCTTATCATATAACTAAATTCTAGTTCTATAAAACTATGAGCTAGCTTCTGCTGGCTCTCACGATTTCTGGAGAAGGAAACAGGGGATCTTCCCTTCATAAGAAATATAGCACAGTCCGTTAGAAGTACGTAGGAGAAAACCATACGCAAATCGGAGTCCAAACGAAGGAGAACGGTCCAAAACAAAATCACTGCACGAAGCAGTTTGCCTATGCCGAGGTAAACTGTCCGGGGTGGACTGTACTGATTCTCGTGAATTTTGGAGAAGGAATCAGGGGTTCGATCCATCATAACAAGTAAATTAAATTGCGTTAGGAGTACGAGGCGAAAACCGTTCAGAATCGGAGTTCAAACGAAGGAGAACGGTCCAAAACAAAATCACTGCTGCAAGCAGTTCGCCGGAAGCCGAGGTGCCGAGGACGAACGCCGAGGCCGAGCTGCCGAGGCGAGGTGCCGAGGCGAGGTGCCGAGGTCGAGCTGCCGAGGCGAGGTGCCGAGGCGAGGTGCCGAGGCGGCGCCGAGGCGGAGCTGCCGAGGCGGCGCCGAGGCGGAGCCGCCGAGGCGAGCCGCCGAGGCGAGGCGCCGAGGACGAACGCCGAGGCCGAGCTGCCGAGGCGAGGTGCCGAGGCGAGGTGCCGAGGTCGAGCTGCCGAGGTCGAGCTGTCGAGGCGAGCTGCCGAGGCGGAGCTGCCGAGGCCGAGGTGCCGAGGCGGAGCCGCCGAGGCGGAGCCGCCGAGGTGACGAGGCGAGTTGCGGGTGACGAGGCGAACTGTACTGACTCTAGAGAATTTTGGAGAAGGAATCGAGCTCGGTCCTTCATAAGAAATACAGTACAGTGTGTTAGGAGTATGTGGGAGAAAACCATGCGCAATTCGAGTCCGAACGAAGGAGATCGGACCAAAATAAAATCATGCACAAGCAGTTCGCCCTGCCGAGGTGAATTGAACGAGGCGAACACTGGCAAACGCCTGTGTCGGTGCCGGTGAATCAATTGAGGTCGCGAATGCCGAGGCGCCAACTGGTCAGCCGAGTCGAGGTAAACTCGGGTTGACTTCAAACGAGGTGGAAAGCCTTAGCTTTTCAATTTGAGCTCGATTCTTTGTTCTCGAAAGAAGAGGAGAATAGTTCGTATACGTGTCCGTCTATGTTCTTTTCAAAGAGGATCATGCATCTTATTACGCCTATGTTCCATTCGGGATGACATAGGCATTAATCAAAATCAACATTGAGAAATGATGAATAAATATTTTAAATATGACGAACATAGTTCGTTTTAAACATACGCATTTCTTGTAAAAATTTTCAATCATAAAATAAATAATCATGGTTATTTACAACCTTTCTCATTTCATTTGTCGATAATGTTCTATCAACACAAATCATTTGTCGATAATGTTCTATCGACACAAATCATAAATCATTTGTCGATAATATTCTATCGACAACAACTCAAATTCATAAATCTCAAACTTTTTTTTTTTTTTTTTCAAAGAGAGAAAATAATTTACCTTTTCCTATTGAAATGGATGTGATGGAGTGTTGAGCGAGTCGATGATTTCTAGAAGTCTAGTGACTCAATCTAGACTTAACTTTGAAAGAAAATTTTAGGTTCGAGAGCAAACCCGCTCGATACCACTGTCACGACCCTCTAATCCAAAGGATGATTAGAGAATCGGAGCTTGGAACAGTGATTACCAAACATTGAATAAGAATAATTAAAGACTTCAAACTAATACGATCGAACTTCGATAATCAACCCTATTTACAAGGCAAAAGTAATTTACGATATAAGGCTATAAGTCCTTAAACAGAGGTTTCGATAATTGCATGACTCAATCACAACATTAACATACAATACTATTCGTAATATGCAATGGAAAGCATGTGAATGCATATATGACGATATGCATTCAATGGTATTTTCTTTCAAACATATATATAAATACCAAAAGACCTCGACTACTCAACATCTCCGCCCATCATCATCACTCACTCAATCGCACATTTAAAAACAAATATGCGGTCGAGTACAAATAATGCACTCTGGCTCATGCCAAAATAATTTATCAAGTTTGGATTACTCGCCCATCACAAGAACACACGAGGTTTTAATTTGAAATACCGTGCTTACTAAATATTTTCGTCATTTTCAATAAATATCGCCGCCAAGCATTTTCCACGTATGTATGATCCACATCCACCACAACAATTTATCCAACACACTTTCTACTGGAGAGGAGGCCTCCTCTCACGATCGCCACGACCGTCGAGTACCCTTTCAAAGACACAAACATAAATAATCATGCACAAAATCCAGCCATCTCAAAGACAGATACGAATTCTCCATCATCCTTGGGGTACTTCCAAGAATACGAATTCAAGCATGTCATAAAGTGGGAGCTACCCAACGTTATGCATCAATAATCATGGATGGATACATACACAAATCATAAATATTTTGGGGTGTAATTAAATAAATCGCTCATAAATATTTGCTTGCAATAAAGCATCATAAATAAATCATTTGGTAAATTCTACCGCTTGAATATAGTAAAGCCCACCTTTACTTTGGACTTCGAATTTCACTGTGCGTGCTCTTCTCCTCGTCGCACGTGAACTTCACGTCCCACCTTTACGCAAAAATGTACGTTTAGTACGTTGCACGCTTTTCGAGATTTTCAAAGTTCATTCAACTTTGATAAATAAATTAATAATTCAAGTTTCGATGATTCTTTATACGCCTTAATACGCTGAAACGACGCGATATCAATAAAATAATTCTCGTATATCGAGAGACGTAATATGATCTACGCCTCATTTTAACCTTTTAGGTTAAATAATCAACATATAATAACGTTATTCAAAACAAGGATTTCAATCATGAAATCTTTTCTCACAATTGAGATATTCAAATAAAAGTAATACGTTTTTCACGTATTAACGTATTTAACGAACGTATTTCGTACGTTAATGTCGAAAGTCAACCATTTTGACTTTTCTTTATAAATCTTAAATAAAACATATTTTAATGAATAAAATCAATATAAATCGATTTTTAATCGATTTCTTTTCGTAAAGCTTTAATCCTCGATTTTCACGTAAATCGATAAGCTTGATTAATATTTTCTTTAATATTAATCTTTAATACATTAAGCATTATTTACGCTTTTAACGTTATTTAATATAACGTTTCGTTGTAAACATAATATTCTATGTTTAATAATTCTCAAAAATTCAATCATGTCTAATATAATTTTTAGACATATAATAAATTTTTGTTCATGATTAAAAAGGATTTAAAATCCTTTATAAAAGCAATATAGCTCACGGCTATATGCTACAACTTTCAAACTTGTTCCAAAAATTCCTCTAAATTCATATAGTGTATTATTTTACACTATGATCATTAATATGTATTAATATCACTATAGAAAAATTTGGAACACACCTATATCCACTATAGGACTCACGGTCCTTTTTCAAAAATCAACCAAAATTTTCTAAAATTTTAATAAAATTACACAAGGCTCCACAATCAATATATATCATAATTATAACCTAAGGTTCAACATATAAAATTTCTACACCAAGGTATATATGTTCAATGGTTTCGGTTCTTACAACTATGCATTAAGCATTTTTATAAAATTCCAATTAAATATAATATGCCTAAATACAACATAGTGTAGTAACCTAACATCATAACCTTAACTAAAACAACATAATCATCAAGTATCTAAGCTTGAAGCTCACGGTTCTTAACAAACATTGGAGCAAATAAATTTTCAAAATTTTGATTAAAACATGTAATACATAAATGATGTCCTAGATCACTAATATGCTATTACATTTCTTAAATTAAAATTGTACATTAACTTAGCAATTTCTACACATTTTCGGTAATATTAAAACAAAGTATAGGATTTTATAAATTTCAATTAAATCACTATAGGCTACTACAACACCATATATCATTAATCCAATCCTAAATCTTTAAGAAAATTTTCGTACATATAACATAATTTCATAGCATGCCAAATTTAATTTTAAACATGCTATATGCTTAGAGATCATCCTAATACACATTATTAACAAACACATATCATGCTTAGCATAAATTTCATAATTATAATCATGCTCATAAAATAAGATCAAGCCTTTAGAAAATTAAAACTTAGGGTATAATCGAAGCTTGTTCGATACCTAACCCCGCTAACGGTGTCGATCGGTTGTAGGGTAACTAAAGCTCAAGCTTTGGAGATGGAAATTAAGAAAATGCCTTGGGTTTTCTTAAGAAAGCTCTCGGCAGTGGGTTTGTTTTGAGAAGAGGAATGAAAGTGTTTATTGTTTCAAGACTAAAAATACTTAAGTAACAAAAGAAATGAATCAATACAATTGTATTTCTCTATCTCTCGTCTATTACACAAGAAAGCAAGACAAATTACTTTTATGAGTCACCAAGTGCATATGTCATGGTCTAAAATATCTCTTACATGTATTTACTACATGTATAAAGTTTTGAATGAAACAAAAGTGTAATTGACTCACACATGCCAAATGTCACGACAATGAGAGAAGAGAAGGCAAAATTTTCAGATTTTTAAAGTTGTATCATGCATGTAAAATATAACACTCTATCCCAAAAATTTGTAATACATCATCAAGTATTTCTTAGTCAAGAAGGACGGCTAATACACCTCACAATTGATCCCACTTGTTCATTACTTGATTAGAGTGTATTTAGATTACACTTGTATCATGAACACATAGCATAGCAATTCTACACTCAAAAAAAATTGACGTGAACTATGTTGTACATAGTATAAGGTCACGGCACTTTCATTCTTAAGTGCTAACATTTAATTTTTCATGCTAATTATACATATATATCATAATATATGTTTTAGATGATAATTTATATTATAGGAAAATTTATTGGAATCAATCCATAGGTAGAAAACCCTATTTCTCGATTTAGGGTTTTCGAGAATCATAAATAATCAACAATATAATTCCAAAATTTCTAGCATTAATTCAATGCTAAATACTATTTCAACTATATAAAATAATCATAGGAATTTAAATATCATAATTCCTTGATCGTTAGACTTGATTCTCAAGTCATCTCAAAACGTTAACGCTTGAAACGCCTCAAACGCTTAAATATCGACTCATCTCAAAATGGTCGTAATAAAACTATAATCACTTTATTAAATAATTCCAATAATAATGGAATTAAATTCTAAGCTTAAAACTTAGAAAAGTCACGAGCCTATAAATATCGATACGTAATCGACGAGAATTAATACATTGAAATACGCTACGATTCGTATTTCTCAATTCACATTAATTTGTGAATTGCACATAGGAATTTATTATTCCAAAATAATCGAAATCGTTATTCGATAAATTATTAATCAAATTATTATAATAATATTCTAATTTACTTAAATTAATATCGTAATTAGGCGTTTAAATAATCGGGTATTACAAAGACCCGCCGGAGGACATCGTCGGTGAGTTTGTTGAGATTGCGGTTCTTTGAGGAGCCGCAAGGCCAATATGTGGATAGCCGTCGATCCGTTGAGAGACGGATACGGGAAACACGCAAAGTAAAGCAACTTCTTCTTCTCTTCTTCTTCTTCTTCTTCTTCATCGGTGGTGGTGAGCACCACGGGCGGCGTCTTAGTTCCGTCGATCGTCGTTGGATCCAGAAACTATTCAGAAAATATTCGGAGAGTGAAGGCAGAGCGAAGGCAACGATCGAGAAGTCTATCGAAGATAAGTGGATTCCTAAGATTAAGAAATGGTTTGAAAGTTTCTTAGAAGACTCGATGTGGTTGCGCACATAATAATTGAAACGTCTACACCGCACCTCGTGCCCCATGCCATCCGACGACGACGACGAGAGATGTAGATCGGGAGCGGCGGCCGGTCGAGATGAAGATCGGGAGCAGCGGCTCGGTCCGGATGTCCATCGAGGCGGTGGACATATTGAGCCGATCGAGCCCCCTACATCGCCCCAAAGTGATACCCCCCGCTACTCTCCCCGGATCCATGGTTCCTCCGGTCCGAAGGCGCATCTCATCATTCCATTGGGACCGGATCTATTTAGTGATCGACGCCTCGAGCGTAGTGAGGCAAACTTTCGAGCCTATCAAAGAACAATTGGAGCAACATGTAACTATTAAGTCTCATATTTGGCGTTTATAATATTTCATTATATTTGTTATGTTTTTCATTTCTGATGACTCATATGCTTAAATGTTTGTAGTTGGAAGCTTGGAGAGGTGAGCAGGCACGAGACCTTCTACCGCAATGAGGTCACCATATGTGAATAGCCCGTTCCCACGTCCATTATCCGAAGATGTATTGATAAACTACGGCGTTTGTTGATGATGAGAAATGACACGGTGGTGGTTGTTCGGTTATTGACCGTCAACTCGAGTTCGATGGTTTGTGTGTATCGAACGCCGAGAGGCCTTTTGATGTTCGGGTAAATACGTTTTATACAATATGCTTCGTTTTTGAAGTACATCTACTTATATTGATATGTATCCTAAAATAATTTTGCGGATGGTCGATCTATTCATGATGTATTTGAGGACGAGACTCGATCTGGGATCGACTTATTGGATGGGGTGGATTCTCATAACACAATCATCCTTGATACGATTTTTCGTAAGTATTGTGTCTTTAATACAATCAATATATATTATATATGTGTAGTATCCGGAATTAATTAATTTTCAATGTTGAATAGATGTTTTCGCAAAATTCATGGTCCGAGGTATACGCAATGCTTTCGTCCCACATTCAAGGCGTCGTGAGGCACCATTGATCATTACCCCGAGAGCATTGCTACGTATGGCGCCCACCGGCGCATTGGATTAGAGTTGTCCTCGGCTTTGCGGTCATACATCATGGTTAGATGCCACGCACGTAACCTTATTTAATCAATAATTTGAAAAATTGAAATTTTCCTTGTTTATTTTCTCTAAATATTTATTTTTATAGATCATCATCCCATGCGTCGATGACGAGCGGTTTCGTGATATGTCGCGTGGATATGCACTCGGTCATTGCATCTTGTTTGACTCGCATATTTGGCGGATGGACCGGGATCAGTGGATGCGAGGATGATGGACTTCGTGTGCTGAATAAATTATTGCGGCGGTTCGATCTTCACTAGATGGTTCGAGAATAACTCCCACCGAATACCACCATAGAACAATGAAGCGATTATTACACGAGCTGATCCTTCAGAGGTATTTGACCAGGAAGACGATTTCAGTGATGGTCCATTTGCGTGCATGACTATAGAACGTCTTATTTACGGTTCACCGAGTATCGAGCATGGTACGTCTAGTGATGCGGTTGTAGCATATAGACATAAAATAGGTGGAAATATATTTGAGTTATGTGAGCCATACAAGAATCCAGGAGGATGAGGAAGAGGAAGAGCATCGACTAGTGAGCGATAGCATAGAGATTTTTAATTTCATCTCATGTAATATAGGCGTGGTTGAACATGTATTTAGATTTATTAATTTCAATCTTAATTATTTAGACTTAATCTTCAATCTTAATTTAAATTTCAATCTTGATAATTATTTCAAATGGAATTCTGTTGCATCACTTCTACTATCCACTACTATCCGAAATTTCAATGGATCTCAATTAATTATTTCAACCGTTTACATATCTAAAACATAATGACAATTTATCACGATAAATTACATTAATCACTTTCTTGTAGCTCAACACATTGTGGACACCTTCTTTCGTATGTCCCAACTCCCTACGGTGACTACATCTTTTGGTGCTCGACGTCTGCACGCTCGATGATTCACCTTCTTGGGTAGTATTGCGTCTTCGTCGCTCTCTCATCCCCGGATGGAATTCGACTCGATCTTGGGCGTCCGACATGTCGTTGCACAAGAGGTGGCATGACAATCACGTGAGCTATTTCTTCCGGTACAACCCAATCACATAGGTTTGGAAGAGGATTAATTGTGGTGATACGTCTCCACTAAAGTTTCTTTCGTGTAATAGGTCTCCACATAATCTAAGATTGATTCGCGATTCACTATCACACAAGACATAGTTAATATTATAAACACAAAACTTATTATATAAACAAAAATAAAACATACTCAATTGTAGCGATCACATGTGAACACGGCAAGCCATCTAGATCAAATTCATTGCAGGGCATGTTTGTCGTTCAAGATCGACCACATAGGTTCTCACACCATCGACAATCTTGTACCTTCGATCCGCAATTCTCCTCCGAGTGTAACGATGACTTTTGCCATTTCGCACTAAGCTTTTGTCGCCACTTCACTCAGTGTCTTCACCGTTGGGCATTGCTCGTCTATCGCTGAACCATCCTCAATAATTAATCGATTGCTTCGATCATCGAGCAAATTTGAAGATGTCTTGCCCACAACAACCGCTTGTTGAATGACTCACCGCATTCGATGTAAGAAAAGCGTAACGGCTTACGTGACATCGTGATCGAGCCCACCTATGTGGTCCAACATTAATCAACTTCGATGGGTGCAGGGCTCATGCTTTCTATAATGAGACATAGCATGTTCATATTCTCATTCTTTGGTATGCATATGCGACTTTGTGGTACATGCTCGCCACATCGCCACCATGATGCTTAATCTTACCAAGCGGATGATAGTAGCATAAGCCGTGGAAAGCATCGAAATACAAGATTACGGCGTTTGCTATGGAGACATAATGCGTCGGGGCGATCAATAGGAATTCTTGGACCGAACGCTCATGAACCGCGAGAGGAACCAAATCCACGATTCATCATTTTCAATAGGCCCAACACCATATGCCAATGGAAAAACTTGCTCTTTGGCATCCTTCGTCACAGAAGAAATAAAATACCTTTATTCCGGCCTTTTAGGTGAGTTCCGTCAACTACGATCACTGGTCTTAGACCAAAGTAGAAATACCTCGTAGCTGATGCAAGAGCAACAAATAAGTGCCTGAATCTGCCATCAGACCCCACATCTAAATCTGTGAATGTTCCTGGATTTGCTTGCCTCAACATATAGATATACTTCGGTAACAACTGAAATGATTCATCATGGTTACCGTATATCATTTCAATTGCAGTGTTTCGTGCTCGTAGTGCGACATCGTAGCTGATACGGATACCAAAATCACGTTGCAGCTCCGTCATAATGGACTTTGGCTTCATTATTTCACCATCGTTTCGCATTTTCCTAGCAAAAAATTCGGCCACCACTTTTGCATGTGCCTTAACTCGAGCAACTCGACTCCAATCACGGTGGCATGTATGCTCGGGAGTAAATTTATGGACTCCCCAGGCGGTCCCATGTCGCATGGCACGTAATTGAAAAATACAAATTGTCGCACGCTTGCATCGAAATGTAGCGTTTTGTGTCTCGAACGCTGATTGTATATTCGCGCCTCTTGCGATATGCTAAATTCCAACAAGAAGACATAGATCTTGTTTCTTTGTAGTAATAAGAATTTTGGCTCAATTCTCCTCCTTGTCGATCGCAGATCACGAGCCACAAGTGATGCGAGCGTCGAGTGGAATAACGGAACTAACCAATTGGTTAGTTCATTTGCATTGATCTGGATGTCATCATCGGATTATTGTTGGGATTTATCAACGACATCGATCTTCCAATCCGCCTTCTCGACGGATCCAACTCGCAAAATCAAGAAACGTAAATTTTATAACCGTTTCTCGTCTTCGTCCTCCGTTGCGTGCGAATCGGTCTCGATCTCGAATTTAATCAACCACTTTCATCCGATTCTGTTTCAATAACGGCGTTGGTTGGGGTGGCACTACAATGTAGGTTCTCCTTGTGTGGCTCTCGAACACAAGCAAAATTTTGATCTCCTATATAAGAATCACCAAACCAATCGACGACGCCAACCTCTGGATTTGTTCGATCGACTCATCAATTTGAGTGTGGTGCACTATTTCCATAGGATGAAGTGTGAGAAAATCGAACGAAGGAACGTAGGGTTCTTGTTGTGATCCAAACACTTCGTTCGTAACGATGTGAACCACATATACCGTAGGATATGATTCATTTTCGCACAATTGAGCCAATTGATTGTCGTACTCAATAGAGATTTTACTAATCGACCATATCGAGGCGTAGATATATAAAATAATTGGAAATTTGTGCTTAGAAAATTTGATCGCATCAAGTGGTGATCTTGTATAAGAGGTTTAATATGGACCGATTATGAATTTGAAGAACATGCTCAACGCCGTCATGGTAGATACACCCATCGAAGTATCCCCCGTATTTGACATTTATCAATTTTCAATTCTCCATTTATAACAAATAAAAAATGAAGTAAATATCGATTCTTCTAAATGAAAATCCAACCGGATATCAAACGTATTTGAAATTACTAAAATAAAACCTATATATTACCTCAAATTGTGTTGATCCCGAAATGCCTTCACTTGCACTTGCTATCAAATTGTATGTGTGCTTGTGTGTCTTGGTAACTAATTGTATATATGTTGTGTGTTATGTTGATTTTATTGCTCTTTTATAGATTGTAATTCACTCAATTATTGAGCGATGAATTCAAATGTATGAATGATGAGAAAGTTCAATAAAAGTGTTCAAGATCAATTCATATCAATTATCGATGTATGTCGGATAGTATCAATTCATATAAATTAGTGGATAGTAGATAGTGATGATGCAGTAATTTCATTATCAAATAGTACCGATTCACATGGTGGAATAGTCTCCATAGTCTCAAATCATATAGTGTATCGGTTGACATTAATAGTGAACTAGTAACAATTTCTCATCAATCAATAATAGTTCACGTGAATAAAGCTGTAATAAAGATGTAAATATAAAAAAATGAATCATATTTCAAACCATATATTAGTAAAAATAAATTGAAATTGATTTTTTCGATCGTTTTCAAATTGAATTTAAATTTTTATTTTTAAATAATTTAAATTCCCTAAATTTAAAAATAAAATGAATTGATTTTTCATAAAACGATCGATTTTTTCATAAAACCGATCGGTTTTATGAAAAATCAATTCATTTTATGATTTTCAAATTGAATTAAAATTTTTATTTTCAAATAATTTAAATTTCTTAAATTTAAAAATAAAATGAATTGATTTTTCATAAAACGATCGGTTTTTTCATAAAACCGATCGGTTTTATGAAAAATCAATTCATTTTATGATTTTAAAATCGAATTTAAATTTTTATTTTCAAATAATTTAAATTTCCTAAATTTAAAAATAAATTGAATTGATTTTTATAAAAATCCGATCGTTAAAACCGATAAAAAACCGATCGATTTTATGAAGAATCAATTCTTCATAAACCGATCGGATTTTTGAAAATCAAGTTTTATGATTTTCAAATTGAATTTTATTTTCAAATAATTTAAATTTCATAAATTTAAAAATAAATTGAATTGAATTTTATAAAATCGATTTTTCGATCGGTTTGATGAAGAATCAATTGATTCTTCATCAAACCGATCGAAAAATAAGTTTTATGATTTTCAAATTGAATTTAATTTTTATTTTCAAATAATTTAAATTTTCTAAATTTTAAAAAAAAAATTGAATTGATTTTCATAAAGATCGATTTTTCATAAAACCGATCGGCTTTATGAAAAACAATTCATTCTTCATAAAATCGATTTTTATGATTTTCAAATTGAATTTAAATTTATATTTTAAATAATTTAAATTTACTAAATTTAAAAATAAATTGAATTATTTTTTATAAACCGATCGGTTTTATGGGGAATCAATTGATTGTCCATAAAACCGATCGGTTTTATGGGGAATCAATCGATTCTCCATAAAACCGATCGGTTTTTATGGAGAATCAATTGATTCTCCGATTTTTTATAAAAACCGATCGGTTAAATTGAATTTAAATTTAAATTTTCTAATAATTTAATTTTACTAAATTTAAATATAAATTGGAATAATTTTGCATAAAACCAATCGGTGTTTTCATAAAACCGATCGGTTTTATGCAAAATTAATTCACTCATCATAAAACAATCGGTTATTCAATTGTAATTTAAATTTTCGATTTTTGTCAAAAAAAACCGATCGAATTTGTATAAAACCGATCGAATTTTGTATAAAAATTTTAATGAATATATTTTCAATTGTTGAATCAATGATATTTCGTTAACTCCAAAATAAAATAAAAATACAACTATCAATTCACATGAAATCAAGAAAACGTATTGAATTTTTTATGAAATCTAAGAATGATGAAATATGTAAGACATGCGATCGAAATGTAAGAAAAGAAAGCGAAAAGTAAGGGTAAATTAGACCATTAACAAATAAATGGGTATGTACTGCATCTTTTTATGATTTTGGATATTTACTGTATATGTGTTATGAATTTGGTCATTTATTCCTATCATTACTATATAATATGTATTTAAAAAAAATCTAAAGTACACCTCACAACTCTATCCAATCAAAACATTATCGTAAGATGAGATTAAAGAAAGAGATATTGGGTGCGGTGTGATGTGGATGCGAGTTAAAGTGGATTTAATATTTTTTTTAATACATAGTATTATATAAGAAAACGATATCATTTTAATAAAGTGATGTCACGTCAATTGTTATATCAGTTTTAATTTTGAACGACATCCAATTTGTGATAAAAAAAATTACAATAATGTTATATGTATATTTATTGATAAATTTTAAAAGTTCATGGAAAAACCAAAATATACCTAAAGTTTATGTACTTAATCGCCAATTAATATATATTGTATAAATAAAACAAAATCGTTTTAATGAAGTGACGTCATATCGACTGTCATGTCAGCTTCAATTTTGACAATCATTCAATTTATGGAAAAAATTACAATGATGTTAAATTCACATATTTATTGAAAAATTATAAAATTTATGAAAAAAATCAAAATATTCCCACATTTCATGTATCTAATCCCAATGATCCCCCCAAAAATTACTCTTTTACATTTACTTAGACTTTTAGTGCAGAAGAATATATAAAAAATAAATTATGACACGTAGCGAGAACCGGAGGCAATTAGGGATGGGGAAAAATACTGAAAAACCGATATACCGTGATTATCGTACCGAAAAAATATCGAAAATACCGAAATCATCGGTATACCGAAAAATCGGTACGGTATGGTGCCGTACCGAAAAATTTCAGTACGGTATCGATATCGATTTTGGTGATACCGTGGTATACCGAAAAATACCGAAATTTCGGTATATACCAGTATTTCGGTATATACCGGAAATTCGGTATTTTTCGGCATAATGGTAATTTTTCGGTATGACGGTATATATTTGTTTCAAAATTCTAAATATTTAAATATATATAATATATTATTAAAAAATTTCTAACCCTATTACATGACTCCTTCTGCCGCGCCTACTGATTCTCAATTTCACGCTAATATCCAACCCTACAATTTGGGGAATAACAGGGCAACAACGGCTGCCCCTCAGCCTCCTAGCAATCGCCCCTCCTCGCCGATCGTCGCCACTGTCGCCCCTACTCGCCAACATCGTCCCTACTCGCAGTCGCCGCCAACGTCGCCCCTCCTCGCCGGTCGCTGCCAGTGATTCACGCCACTGCCGACAACTTTTGCAAGTAAGTATTTGACTTCACTTATGAGTTATGGATCTGTGCGTGCGTGAGTTATGGATTCAACTTAAGAACGCAATAAAAGTTCAAAAATTACAGATTATGGATCTGTGCGTGACATTTTGCCTTTTATGTTCCCGTACCTGGATCAGGGTCAGGTCAATCCTGTTTTTGTGCGGCCGAATCACTTGCCGCACTTGCTAATTGAATCGTCTCCGGCTACTGCTGGTACCGGAGCAATGCCCGATCTGGTTAAATGAATTCATGTTCCGTCTTCACACCAGCCAAAGGTACTTCAGTGTACTTCTTTCTTTTGTTTCTATTGGTGTTTTTGATAGGTATAGTTGAATGGGTTTCTTGTGAGCTTTGACTTGGTAATTTTGTATTCAATTGAGCTTGTTTAACCGTTTAAGTTTTGGATTTTTTCTGGAATAAAAGTACTCTGTGCAGTTTACAATAGAATAATTTAAAGTACGTATGTAGTATATTTAAAAAATTAGTGGTTTGCTAAGTTTAAAGCCGACTAGTATTCTCCACTGTATTGTGGAGATGCATTACATTTTCTTGGTGACTGTATTTTAATGGAGTTGTTACCATGATGCTCGTCTATGCGCACTGTGTTTGTTATCATTCTGCTCAGCACTGAAAAGACAAACGACCTCTTACAAAATATTATTCAAATGTATTGATCAAGCTGAACTTTCTATACCATAGCTTATTGTGTGGACCCGAAGCCTTCTTGGCATCTTAAATCTTGTTAAGGTGGTTCAGTTCAAAGAAAAAACATTGTTGTATACTGTATTTATGGTATTGAGATATTAGTCTATCACAGTTAACTGGTCCATGTTTTTAACTGAATGAGATTAGCTTTGCCATCCCTTAATTTCTTAATTTCATATGAAGTTAGATCCAACCCGAAATAAAATTTCAAAGAGCTAAGAACCAAAATTTTTATTTTTATTTCATACTTCTATATATTGTCCTGATTTTCTTGTAATAACTAGTAAAGTATTTTTTTTGTGCACTACTCATGAATAACTGAAATACTAGGAGAATTGGCACTTATACAGTCTGCCTTCTTTTGTTACTGCCTATGAGTTCTGCTTCAGATTCTCTGGTGGTATGCATATAGCTACTTTTTCTTATAGAGTGTGCATTTTGGATTTTTGTCTGAGAAAGAGCTGTTGCAAAGTCCAATTTGAAGTTCATTTAAGTATTGGGGCCATTAATCATTGATCAAGGAACAACTATGTTGATTAGGTGTGAAGCTCCACTTACATTGGTCTTTTTATATATGTAATATAATCTTCTGAATTTTCTCTATCATTGTACTTTCTGCTTTTGAAAGGTTGGTCCTCCTTCAGCTTCGATATCTGATAACAATGGTCATAAAGATTCAAGGCAAATTTTGTTTTAGATCCAGCTTTTACCTTATGTCTTCTTGTTTAAGTGCTAATATCTTGTGCTATAAATTCTAAAATCCGGTATGGTATTTTCGGTAAGTTTAGTATTTTCGGTATTTTCAGTAAGTTTCGGTTTTTTCGGTATGGTATACCGAAAATTCGGTACAGTACCGGTACGAAAATTTATGATACCGTATTTTTCGGTATACCGAACTGTTCGGCACGGTATCGGTATGAAATTTTTCATACCGTATTTTTCGGTACGGTATACGGTATGAAGAATTTTTTTCGGTATACCATACCGATCCACCCCTAGAGGCAGTCGCCAATTTTAATTTTTAAGCTGTAGACAGAAGCTTTATGAGTGCAAATGGGCCTAATCAGTAATCATCCACGATTCCAATGCCCAATAAACTAGCAGAATAATCTGTATTCAGTTCACATATATTCAATTTCTTATTTGTAGATTCTACGCTCCTTCAACCCGAATCCGATAAATCCCTCTCAACCAGCTAATTGTTGTTCCTTTCTTTTCGAGATCAAACGATTCGATCCGTTTTTTATTTGGGCTGTTCCAATTAGTTACCTCTAGAGGTAGATATCAATTTTTGTTTTCACACTTTGTTCTGTTGTGCGAATCCCGACTTCACTACTTCTTGAATTTAATTTTGTTAGCTCGATTTTGATTTTGTATGCATTGTAATCATTTGTTCTTGCCTGAAGACATTTCGCTTTTAGGTTTTTGGCGTGCAGAAACTGCTGGTTTAGTTGATTCTCTAGGTTTTTATTATGTAATGCATTAGTAATTTGCCATTAGGATTATTTCTCTTTAGACAGATGCTCAGATGTGGAAGTGGAATTTATCTGTTGTGAGATTGACATAGAAGCTTAATTTATTTTTTAACTGAACAGTTATAGGCTTGGTTAAAATACTGCGGATTAGGATCTCTGTTTTTTTGTGTGTGCGTGTTTCTCTATTTCTTTTGAATGATTCGTGTTAACTGTTGTTTTTTGCGAGAAGAGTTTGGAATATGTCGCGTAAAGATGCAGAAATGAAGTTTAACAGAGAAGAAGATGAGGAAGATGATGAGGGAGATGGTAGGGGCCTCGAGGCATGGGAGAGGGATTACGCAGATGAGAGGTCGTGGGAGTCTTTGCAAGAGGATGAGTCGGGCCTTCTCCGCCCTATCGACAACAAAACTCTCTACCATGCTCAATATCGCAGACGTCTTCGAACAACAACAGCTGCTCGGATTCAAAAAGGACTGATTCGCTATTTGTACATTGTTATTGACCTTTCACGGGTATGTGTTCTATGATGTTTGTTGGTAGTTTGTTTTGTATGATTAATTGCTTGATGCTCCTTTGTGTAAGTCGATAGAGGATGAATGTGGCTAAGATGTAGTTGCCTGGTGTGAAAAGACTATTCTTGTTATGATTTAATACCTATAAATTTTGGTAGGCACTTGAAAAATTATAGGACTGAATTTATGATCAAGAAAAGGATGCTTGCAATCAATTTTCCTAAATGTTAATTGTTCTCTATGATGAATTTGTCTGATATGCATTGCACTCATTTGTCCAACCAGACAGAATTGAATTAGTCGAAGAGTTGTAAGTCGAGTTTGTTTAGGAGTTCTGATTTCTTATTTAAATGCTCCTTTCTTTAGCACCTTCATAAGTTTGTTCTGCTCTTGCTCTTTGATTTATAGGCAGCAGGAGAGTCGGATTATAAACCTAGTCGAATGGTGGTGGTTGCTCGACAAGTGGAAGCTTTCATCAGGGAATTCTTCGATCAAAATCCCTTGAGTCAAGTCGGATTAGTGACATTAAAAGATGGGGTTGCAAATTGCCTAACAGACCTTGGTGGGAGTCCTGAGTCGCATATCAAAGCTTTGATGGGTAAGTTAACGAGCTCAGGTGACACGTCCCTCCAGAATGGTTTGGATCTCGTGCAGAGCCTCCTTAACCAAATTCCTTCATACGGTCACCGTGAAGTTCTTATCTTGTATTCTGCGCTTAGTACTTGCGATCCAGGAGAAATCATGGAAACTATTAAAAATGCAAGGCATCTAAAATCAGGTGTTCAGTCATTGGTCTCTCAGCTGAGCTCTACATTTGCAAATATCTTTGTCAAGAAACTGGTGGATCATACTCTGTAGCATTAGATGAGGTGAGTTTCATATATGAATAATGCATAATAATGTCAATAATGGTAGTAGGACAGGAGATGGTTTACTGAATATATCCCGTGAAACCACCTTTTTCCTGTGAAAATCTAATTATTAGGACAAAATACAATAAATGTGGTACAAATGTTTTCTTGGCAGTTTCACTTGAAAGAATTGATCTTTGAGCATGCACCTCCACCTCCGGCTATAGCAGAATTTGCTGTTGCAAATTTGATTAAGATGGGCTTTCCTCAAAGAGCGGCAGAAGGTGTAATTTCAATCTGTTCTTGCCATAAAGAGGCTAAGGTTGGTGGCGGTTACACTTGCCCCAGATGCAAAGCACGTGTTTGTGAACTGCCCACGGAATGCCAGATATGCGGCCTGACCCTTGTCTCTTCCCCTCATTTAGCAAGATCGTATCACCACTTATTTCCTATAACACCCTTTGATGATGTGTCACCATCAATCACAAATAACCCAAGCAAGCTTCCAAAAAATTGCTTTGGTTGCCAACTAAGTCTTCTAAATCCTGGTAAGTTTTTTGTCAAAAACTCTATTTCCGTAGTCTGAAATGAACTAAAATTGTGACTGTCATTTGCAAAAGAATTTATTACATATGTGTCTATGCTGCTGTATTATGTTGCATTTCGGTTGAGTGGCTTGTATGGGGTTTTACTAGATAGCGCATGTGAATGAAGTATGATAATTGTAGGCGGCGTGGAGTCGTTCCCCCAGAATCACTTCCATTGCCCATTCTCCTAAAATCTCCTAGTACTTGGTGATAGACTGCAGTCGGACTTGGTTCTAGTTGTTTAGTACACCTCTCAAAACTTTTGTGATACATCTACGTCTAAAGTTTCCTTAACAGACTGATTACTTACCATAATGATCTTCACTCCGTTTGTGCTGATGCAGGAAGCCTGCCAGCTCCATGCGTTTCTTGTCCAAAATGCGAGCAATTCTTTTGCCTTGACTGCGATATATACATCCATGAGAGTCTGCATAATTGCCCAGGTTGTGAGAGCTTCCGGCATTCTAAATCAGTTGGTACCATGGCGTGATGACTGACATGTTTAGCAGCCAACATTTGGCTGTGGAAACATGGATATGTGAGTGGTGATTCATGTGATCTGAAAGCAGATTTATCACGCTTTATTTGCCGATTTAAAGACTTTCACAAAACACCATGTACGAGGGAAAACACTGGTCTTGATTCGAGGGGTACATTGTGGATGCTAGATGATGATGGTGTAATCAATTTTGATCAAAATTTACAGCTTCATGAGTTAACCGGTGATTAAAAGAATTACTTAACGAGAGTAACATTCAGTCCCCATTCCACACTCTTGCCCTTTCATATCAATTAGTCCTCACAAAAGCTTCTTGAATGTGATATTCCATCCCAAAGGCTACACAAAAATCGACCACAAACTGAAGAAAAAGAGCCACTATGATACACATGCAAATCATTTGATTATTACAAGGGGGGTAAAACTTGCTAGCTGAAACCTGTACTCCTTTAAAACTAACGAATTTTGACAATGAGAGATATACAGGGTACTCTTGTTAAGAGAATAGAGGTCCTAACCTAAGCCTTCACCCTCTATAACTAGAACCAAAAATAAATAGATTTCCTCTTTAACTTTACTGAAACTGTAAGCAGTCAAGTGTAAAATCTTCAAAGATGACGCTCCACCTGTTCTCGAATGAAGAAAAATACCAGGCATCGATGTAAATCAACTCATAAAATTCAGGCAGTGTTCATTGGTCAACCAACGCAAGGCAACCCCGTTGTGCTGAGCTATCCATAAGTCACCACAAGGGCTATTTCCGAAAGGAGGTACACCACGCTTATAGCTAGCTAGCTAAATCCCTCAATCAGCATATGTAGCTGAAAATACAAACAATGATACCCTTACCAAAACAACTTCGACGTGAATCGTGATAAGCCTGGAACAGCTTTATTCTGACTCTGAATTAATAGACAGATGTACTCTTGGTCTTACAGAACGTTTTTGACGAGGAAATGAAAAGGGGCTACCTGGTCTTTCCCTACTGGTCTTACCGGACCCATTGTCATTCATTACAAGCAACAGAGGTGCTGCAGACAAAATTGAATAAGGGAATAGTTATATATCAACACGAATGACAAGATCTTCCAATAACAAGATTGAGCCAAGAATGATCACCAGACAACTACGCTAAATCAAACCACTCCATGTTTTTTCATCATTCATTTGTGGTTTTCTTTTTTAAAAGAACAACGAAAAAGAAAATATTGGGGGTTTGTGTGTGTGTATAAAAGCAAGCATTAAGAGCCCATACCATTATCAGCTAATGGATCTAAGGTAGCATCCTTTGGCTGCAGATGCTGCCCTGAATTCAAATCATTCCCAGCTGCAGATCCAGCTTGACCCACTCCGGCACCATCCCCAAGCCTGAGAGAAATCCAGTCCTCCGTAGGAAAACCGTTTGAAACTTCTGGATGGTCTCTAGATTCAGACTGCCCCACAGATGCCTCAGATGGTCTTGTCGGCAGAAATATTTGAAGAGAGGGGTCACTGCCACTAAATGCCAAGGGATTGTCTACTAGATCATTATTAGTATTAGAAAACTGAGCAGCAGAGTCAGCAACAAGAGCAGCAGATTCCATTGCAGTCTCTGTAACCAATGCATATCCATTTACAGATGATGGACAATTGAGAGGACCATGCTGCATATGGACCAAGGCTTCAGATACATCTAAGTCAGAACCAAATAACTGAAATCCAGGACCTCCTTGACTACTTGAAGGCAGGGACCACATATTAATCCCGAAGTCGTCATTAGCACTGTAAAGCCCAAGACTGGGACTTCCACCATTACCAAGTGCAGGGTTTTCGTAATAAGAATCAGGAAGTCCATGATGTGCTGATGGAAATTGAACTTCGCCGTTATCTGGTCCAGTGTTATTGTGGTTGGCAGCAGAAGAAAGTAGTGGTTCAATTTCTTCCTCAGAATCACTGATGAGCACAATTACTTCAGCATCCACTGTTGGTGCAGAAGCTACTTGGTCATTAAATCCATGAACTGCATCGATGTTCATGGAAATTGACTGATATTCAATACCGTTTACCATAGAAAAATCAAGGGTTCCCCCGGCAACCTGGTTGACACTAGCATCTTCACAGTCTCTGCCACTGCCAGTAGCACTGCTGCTCGTAGGAATTATATTCTGGCCATTGTTCTCAAAATTTTCTTCGAACCTATATGCAGGTAAGATTCCCATCATATCATCTGATTTATTACTCTCCCAGCAACCTTTTTGGTTTTTATTCATCCCTAGCCGAAGACCTGCATTATTATCTGAACCAACTTCAGGTTTTACTGGTTTAAGTTCCATTTTCTGTTTAGGTTCTGTATCCGTGTTTGCACAGATGGTTCCATCAGGCGAATGCCACAGGCCAAGCTCCCCAAGACCCCTATGATCACTCTCTGCCTTAACACGCCAGCAGCCATCAGGCTTCACCTCAATCTCTGCTACATCTTCTCCACAATTTTGCATCTGTAAAACAAAATGAGGAGTGTGTAATACGTATCTGAAAAGTGGAAAGAACAAAAGAATTTGACCTCAAGACAATGTATGAAACTACCTTAGATGTGATCCGACTGAAATAGGCATCTATGATGATTTTCTCCAAGGAATAATTCTTCAAACATATAGGACATTGCCACTACATCCACAAACAGCAATAAAAATATATGAGCAAGGGAGTGAGGACACATTACAAGTTTTGTAAGTCTAATTTCGAATGCCAAAGACCAACCCTTTTTCTACAGAAACCAGATTATCTACACATAGAAAAGAAGGAAACTATAAGGCAAAAGAGAGGGTCTTTATATTTACTTGCCTTCCTCGAGCGTTGGTTCATTTCCAAAAATACTTCAAGATCAAAACAGCCCATGTGGACACAGGGTTTAAATCTTCCAGCTACCTTCATTCTTAAAAAGCTCATCTGGCAAGCATTAATAGATTTTCAGTTTAAAAACACGAGACTTCGCCAAATGAAGCAGAGCTACCTGCATTTTTGGCATTAAGAATAAATGCTGTCCCTGGGTGAACAAATTATAATATAAATGCCCCAACATCAAATCTCATTCAGACAATTACTATTGAAGAATATGTTGAAAGTTTGGAGGTAACACATGAGCAGATCGATTCTTAAGAACTTCAATCGTAATCCTAAGGTAAAAAGTTTCTAATGAAGTTTCATGGTAAACTTATGCAGCTATTAATGCAGACAGAAAATATAAATCGGATGTAATAAATTGGCACTTGCAGTTTTAGAAAAGAGCTTTCCTTTTTTGTGATTGGGCAGACATTCCCTATTTGTAGTAATTTTACATTAATAAAATTGGTTTTTAATATATAATAATAATGTCTAGTTACACTGAAAAGGCATAATCTCTAGAGTGTGGGGGTGGGGTTTGGACACTGCTAGAATTGCAATTTTTAAAGCATACTTAGAACGTAGGACAGCATACTCCATCTAAACATGGAGTGAACTGGCTACTTGTCCCAGGTAGCTTGTCCCCTGAAAGAAGCACTCACGATATCTATCATGAATAAAATCCTTAACTGCTGCACGAACTGATATCTAGGGTCAGAGAATAATTCTAGCAAAAACTTCAAAAAATCCAATGCTTATGGAACAACTAATTCTCCCCCTTGTTTCAAGCCAGAGCAGTGGTATCAAACCAATCATACATCACTACATGCATGCAACAAATTAGATCATTAACAGATTGAGTTGCTCTTACAAATAAGTGAGACTTCATGGCAGGGCTCTTCAGCAGCACAATGGTGCTAGAAGAAATATCATTGGATCTATACAGTACTTCCTTTTAATTCTTTTATGGGCAACAACATAAAATATAACAGAAAATTCAGAATTAATTTCAATTCAATTTTTTTCATCATAACCAGATGTCGAAACTCAAAATTTTGTGTTGAAACTACTTACAGGACAGCGAAGACTGACAGGAATTGAATCAGCAACAACTTCAATATCACTGTCACTATCATCAGCATTTTCTGTGGCAGTCCCACCACCAACACATCTACGGACACGAGTCAGTGCATCTTCAAAACACTCTCCTTCAGCCTCCCCTGGAATTATGTTGAGAACCTAGGAAAAGCATGGTCTAAGTAACATTATGTCTCAGAAAATAGAATAGTAACAAAAATATAAGTAGAAATGCCAAAACCTTCCAAAAATTCCTGATCTCACAGTTGAAAGCAACAAAACCATTGCCCCATAACCTCACAGGGGCAAATCCAAGGATAAGGTGCCATAAGCAAACAGCAAATATACAAGCTAATGTGCAATAAAAAGAAGAATAAACCCAGTTTAAGCCCCAGGACACAATTAAAACCATTTTTTAAGAAGATTCATAACAAATCAAATATAGAAAATCTCCTGGGGAGGGGGTGCACCTAACCAATAAAAAAATGAATTTGATTGGTTCATAAAACAAGGTAAATTGTTTAATCAAGTCCAACAGTATGATGACAAGTATATGCAATGCAAGGCAACAGTAATTACAAAGCGAATGATTCATTACTTTGCACATAGAATAACCATGTATAGAATATTGGAAATTCAGCTGACCTGTTGAAGCGTCCGCTTCTTGACAATTCTAACTCCAACACAGAACATGCGAGCATCGCATCCACTTACGAAGATCTTATTAATTCCGTCTCTTGTCCATGGTGTAATCTGACAAAGAAAAAAAATGTCAAGAGAATTGGCGTTTTAGTAACGAACAAATTAGACTTTGATAATTTAGGAAGTATATTAAGTGAAGATAAGGTTACAGACAGAACCATAACAAATAGGTGACACAAGTTATCAAATACTACTAGTGTGCTTCTCAGTTTTAGACGTCTCATAAATTATAACTACCTCAAAAACAGCAACTCAATGATTCGTTGATGGAGATGACGTTTGACAGATCACAGAGGAAGGGACTCATGTAGCTTAGACATGACTAGGACGTATTCCGAGCTAGGAAGTAATATCAAAATTGAAGAACATTCATTGTAAAGAAATTACAAAGAAAATTTAGCATGTATATATGCAGCCGTCAAAAATTCAGCAGTGTCATTGCAGTTGAATAAAAAAAATTATATGTGTCCTGTGGATTACTTACAAATTGACTAGAGAGCAAACAGCCGCTTAACTTTGTTCTAAACAAAGAAATACAAAGGATTTTAGCATAAAACTCACAACAGGTCCATCATCTCGGCCATTTGCTCCCAACTGCTGAGAGCCAGGTCTGTTTATTGCCCTCACTGGTACACCTAATGAGAAATGCAATGTGTTTCTTAGACAGATAATAAGACACTAGTGTAATAGCATCAAAGAAGCTCCACATTTTAACATTTACATGTGAAAATACACGGTAAGATATGGGAATGGCTTTATTTGACTGATTTATTAAAGGAACACGTGCTTCAAGCAATTCCCAGACATCACATGATAGCTTTTTTCATAGGTGATATTGAAATGAAAAAAGAAAAAGGCACAAAAAGTAGATGTAGATACAATTATTATGTAACTCCATCTCCATAAGGTCAGGGAACATACGCACATGAACAAGGTTTAACAGGAGAGGAAAGAAAACAGTTTCATAATCTTGTTATATCTACAACTGAGCGATCTCAACTCTCAAGGCAGTCTTAGGGGAAGTAATACCATTGATCTGCAGATCCGCATAAAGTGGCCACTGCATCCTAAATGTCACCTTGTCATTAAGAAGCATGCACCATGCCTAATGATAAATACCATAGCAAATCAGCATTGAAGCAATAAAATATATTCTGAATATGCAGAACAGTTCACTCCTGCCATTGCAACCAACCTGAATATCATAGTCTTGTTTTGACAACAAGTCTCTGTCTGACCTTAGGAGTTGAAATGTTCTCTCAATGCTCTGACTAGGATTAGAGCCAAAAGGCAGCAAATCAGAACCATCAGATGCGCCCATTTACAAAAATAATTGCATAATATGCATAACGAGAAGCTATGCAATAAAGCAAATATGAATTACATGTTAAATGCATAAAACCAATTTATGGAAGATTCAGATTATTTCCCCCCAATATTGTACATATTCTAACATTGTCAAACATGCGCGCACACGTAATCAAACAACCACAGGGTTACATTCCAAGTATGAAGCCACAACTTTCTTTCTTTTTCTTCTTCATCTTCTTTTTTTTAGGAACGAATCACTAACTTTACTATACCATAATGCACTGCCAAATGCACAAACCATCTTCTAGGATACTATTGCTTAAGTAGCAAACGGCTCCAATTCACTTCATTTTTGTTGTAGAGTACCATATAAAGGACAATTTTTCTTCTCCTGTCAACTATAAACAGTCACTTACTTTCTTTACTTCACTTTGCTTTCTATTTCATTGACTAAGAGTACTCCTTTACCATTACAAGGTTGGCTATGATGCAGAGAAATTATTTTGATTCTTGGCATGCAAATAAGAGATTGCAAAATGCCAATGGAGAAGCAAAGATAGAAAAAATTCCAATGGCAGGCAGACAAAAAGGATCACTCAAACAGAAAATAAACATACAGTTATACCGTTTACAAAATAAGTTATGTGGTAACACACATGAAAAATAGCCAAACAGAAAAAGAGCCAAGAATAAATTTTTATTTTTTTCATTTTAACACATCAACGACATAAAACTCATAACAACTTCACAAGATAAACCAGGCAAATGCCCAGCTTTATGAAAAATAGCCAGACAAAATAAGAGCCAAGAATGTAATTTTTTTTATCAGTTAACGGATCCACAACTACATAAAACTCATAACAACTTCACAAGATAAACCAGGCAAATGCCGAAGGCAAAACTATTACAGAAACACAAGTTGAACCTAAGCAATTAAAATCATCTTTGAGAAGTTGCAGCAAAACTCACCCATCTGTAGGAACATTAGTGAGATTCAATTTCACCGGGAGAAGGGGATGTGCAACTGTCAGCCAGAAGCTGCATATTAAAAAAACAAAGAATCAAATTTATTGGAGCATTCAAATAGTTTCTGCTTGGGTAACATAATAATAACAGTAACAATAATGATTAATAATAAACAACATGATCATCATCACATTGGAAATAGAAGCTGCAATACAAGTAACAACAAAGTTCATGAATAAAAATAGCAATAACAAACTAAAAGTGTCTCGGCACTATATGCTTGTGACTATTTCAACAACATGTCATTAATTTTTTTAATTAACATAGACAAGTTACAAGCTGTCGCTTGATTTTTTGAGCTTTTGGTTCCATATACGAGCAAGCAATGCAGAATGCAAGGAATTGTTCAAAAGAAAGGGTTAGTAGAGTAAACAGAAACTAGAAGATATGAATTTATTACATTGCAAACTCTGCAATTTCCAAGCAAGATACATCAAATCTTCTATCACTACCAATATGAAAACAAAAAAAACACGGTTGCTCTCCTAACCGATGTAATGGGATTTTTCACGGACATTACAATGACATAATGAATCAGCACAACAGGAAAAATCAGAGTCCAGTGCACAGTAAAATTCAAACAAACATGAATCGGGTGATCTTATATGACAATGTACAGAGAAATGTGGAACAATGACACTTACGGGTCAGCTCTATTTAATCTGCAAATTTCACAGAAGAAGATATCTGGAGGATTTGGTAAATCACCCTCCAAGGGTTTTTCAGGAATCAGCACACATGTCATATGCTGCCAGACATTACACCTCGGATCTTCACACTGCATCCATATGTAAGTAAACATGAAAAAGGGACAATGATTGACTAATAAAATTGTCCTCGAATAAATGATACTCCCTCCATCCCGCTTTAAGTGGCTCGTCATCCTTTTTGGGTTGTCTCACTCTAAGTGGCCCATACCCAAAAATGAAACATTTTTACACACAAAAGTCCCTCGAATTCCGTTAGCACACTACTTTACACACAAAACACAATCCTCCTTAATCTACGTGCCCAAAAGCAATGAGCCACTTAGAGTGGGACGGAGGTAGTATCTACTACTATGAAGACTTAGCAGCAGAGTCACTCATTTAGTGTCTTAAAATCCAATAAGCAAAATATACATCACCTTAATCATGGACTCAGTGGGCAGTGTGCTTCCACAGAGGCAGCGTATCTTTTCCACCTGGTAAGAATCTTCCATCTCCTCTTTCAGTTTCACATTTGAAATATCTGAAACAGATTCTGATTTTGAAGCCAACTCAGCTGACCCAGAAACCTGCATTTTTCTAACAATAGCAACAAGGGTCTTAATGTGAGATTATCAAACTTAAACAGAACTCCCAGTAATCTGTTTATAAGTTGTAATATGTTCTTACACTTATCTTGCATTTTTTTTCTCATTCAGCCTGTTAACTAATTTACATCACATGTAAAAAAGTAGTTGAAGTTTTCGAAGTATGAGCAAGTTAAATAGAAATTACATATTGTGCGAGTAAACAAAATAATTCTTTACAATAAAATAACACCTGTAAGTGTCATCAACTAGCTTTGCCACTCCCTCCTTCCCAGTGGAATTTTTCTTGGCCCACATTCCTGAGACAGAAAAAGGATATTAGCTACACTTGTGGCATGGCATGCAGTCATATGTTACAGTATATTAACATAAGTACATGATGCAAGCGAAAGTTGCAACCTAATAACCTCATATTCCTTTCTCAGGCAGGAAAAATGTGGCTTGCATAAGTTCTTTTCGTCCATGCGTGAATTACTTATTCCATGCATAAAGTTCAATTGGTGATTTCAGAATATTCATTTTATTAGTTTCTGCATAAGAATTGCTCTAACAACAAACAAAAACAAGGGTCTTAATTTTAGCTTAAATCATTGCAAAACAAAAATTTCCCAATACTTTCTCTGTTATCTACTAGCATTATCTCCATCCATTCATAAGAATCTAATTTGAGACTTTATTTCCTCAACACACTACATGAACATAGCATTGATGCCACACAAGTTATTTTTCCCAGGTCGCTGACAGATAAGGTGACTGAAAGTCTACTTCGAAATTGGCCAGTGACCAAATAACATAGTATAATGCACAAGATGATTTCCAGATATAATTGTCAAAATCAAAGTAATGAATATTTAGTTAATCAGAAGAAATAAGCTCCAAAACTCTAAAGTTGGAGAGTATGCTACATTTAAAGCTGTGATGCTTAAATTCAGATGTCCAGTGCAAGCAAGAAATATAAATCAGACACAAAATTATTTTGAACTTACAAATTAGCAGGATAAGAGATGAAATAGTTTTTTCACTTTCTTGTTCAAAAAACTTTTTACATTATTTAGAAGCCAATCAACAGAAATCTTATAAAGTAAGTTAGTAACAATAGAAAACCCAAACGAACTAGGTAACTAAAAGTCAGATTGCATTTACCTCGCTCATCAGAGATAATAGTCAATATTCGATCAACGAGGTCCTGTATGGAGACAATGCATAGAAAACATTACAATCTTGTCTTATGTAACATGCTCGCGAGCTCATGGTGAAACTAATGGCCCAGTATAAAAACCAAGCATCTGAAACAGAAAACTACGAGCCAAAGGAGAAAGAAACAAATACCAAGAAATCAATCTGAATCTAGGTTTTCACTTTTCACCACTGTTAAAAGTTTTGTTGGATATTAGATGAGATTAAATAAATGGGGAACAATTCACTATGATTCCACATATAACCAAAGACCAAGAGCAAATTCAAACAAGTTCACAAGTGGTTTATAAGCAATAAACAGTACCAACTTTTTTCCTTTTGGCGCCACAAGGAGAGGAAGGGAGGGGAGGTGTCTTTCTTTATTTTAAAGGTTAACAGTATCAGCAGTATCTCTGACATCTAACCTGTTTCTTTCCCTGCTTTGAAAGCCCTAACTGATTCAGAACATCCTTGAGCTCTTTTATGCGAAAATATGTTAATTTTTCCTGAATTACAGACATTGTTTAAATCAGTTACATGAAATAATGTATATCAGATATATACTAATGAGAAATCCCAACCATCAATTATTCAATTGTAATGACCATATAAAAAGTTTGTGCAATCCACGATGAATAGAAATTTGCAGCAAAGGCAGAAAATACATACAGGTAGAAATATGAGTCAATGAAGGTTTTCAAGGATGACCATTTTGATCATAAAATAGTACAGGTGACTCTGAGTAGTTATAAATTAAGTCTCCACCCCAGCGCCCATTCAATCAACTCAAGCGAGAATAAACAAGAGAACACGAGTAGTTTTGCTCAACGGTCAAATTCAAATATAATGACTATTCATTCAAACTTGAAAAACGACTGAAAAAATCGAAGTTAATCCTATACCCCATCAATAAATAACACATGATGAATCTATCACCATCTAAATAATCCTAGAAATGGAAGTAACAGGATAATGCTTTAACCATATTACCTGCAGTAAAAATAATTCTTAAAATTACATATCAACCAAATACATCCTTCCTATTCAAAGTCGAATCACTTAAAAGTCTATACTATTATCAAGCAAAGATGCTGCTGCTAGAAAGGGAGGAAATAGCTACCATAGTTTCTGCTTTCAAGGTGATTGAAACTCGACCAATACTATTTTCTTCTACAATTTCTGTTCTTTTTTATAATGCCGAGTCTTAAAAAGGTATCACAAATCTTAGAAAACTATGAAAATTACATGCATCAGCTAGATTGTTATGATAAGGATACTGGACCATTTAGACATCAAAAATCAGGACCATGGCCTTCCCAAAGGACTTCCCATCAACATATCCCCATGGATCTCCAAATAGCAGCTTAAAAGGTTATAAAATCAAAATACTAGCATATCTATTTTGGCTTTACAGATCGTGATTATGAATCTATAATCAGCTCAAAACAACTTCGAGTTATAATGATACCATTCTTGTTCATATTTCAAAAATGTTGAAGTTCCTTTCAACTTCATTATTAATCAGAACAACCATTATTTATTGATTAGATTTTCGGTATTCCCTCAACTTAGTTTAGCCCTCCTCCAAACTGAAAGAGCAACTCCAATGGTACACCCAAACACTAAATTGTAAGCACCAAATTGTGATTGGATAATTTGGGGGGGGGGGGCATCCAATTCTACATTGTTCATGAGGATATGATCGAACACTAGAATTGCCATCACCATTATTATTCAATAATCGTACTATAAAGTGCTTCAATCTTATCAAATCCTAACAAACGTACACAAAGAACAACCACCCCACCCAAAAACTAGTAGAACAGAGACCAAAAAGAATATGAACTAACCTTGCAACTAGCCGCCAAGTCCATCCTCTTAACCACTTGATACAATTACCTCCGCCACGGTCGCTCTCAGGGGAATCACTAAATAAGCAATCAAAAGGTCCAGTCACCAGCAACTCCCTAAAAGAACAACTGATCCAATCAAACAAACAGAGACTAATCCAAACAACCCACACCATCCAATTTACATCAATCAAAAGATTCAAAACCAAGTAACAATTACCGGACGCACCTATACACACAAAGTCATCAACAACTGAACTATTTTTATTTTTATTTTCTATAAAGCTGCAAAGAGAAAGCTTACAGTGACCAGAACAAGCAAAATTGACAAATTAATCAATAAAAGGTACCCGCGAAAACTGTCGAGTTTCTGGCGGCAAGTGCAATTAGGGTTTTGGGGAGACCAAAATGATGAGTATGCTTCTCCGCCGCCTCTCTCTCTCTCTCTCTATCACACACCAATAATGGTATGAAATGTGAGCTTTCCTTTGACCCCAGGAACCAGCAGGAAGGAGAAACTACCATTTTGCCGGACGTATCGTCGGTTTATGAACTCCGGTTAATTCCCCTGCAGACACGTCCGGGTTTCGATTGTCTGTGATCGACTCCACCTGTCGACGCATTATCTGCTTTTTTCAGTCATAGGTTTTGACGTAAGCAATCTCGTGGCAATTCCTCCACGTTAATTACTAGGGAAAAATTGGACATGCAACGGGAATAGGTAGAACTGGCAATTTTCGACACGATATGAGAATACGACACAAATACGTATGAAATTAACGGGTTAGTGTTCAGCCTTATCATGTTCATGTCTTTATCGTGTCGACACGATAAGGATACGATAATTTCGTGTCGGATCCGTGTCGTGTTCGTATAATCCGATAATTTTCGTGTTGCATTCGTGTTCGTGTCGGATCGTATCGTTTTCGTATAATTCGATAATATTTATATATATTTAATATTAATTTAATTATATTTTTATTTTTTTTATTTTGATTTAAATTTATTGTTTCGTGTCGTGTTGTTATTGTGTAGTGTCAATATGAAAAAAATCGTGTCATATTCGTGTTCGTGTCGTGTCCGTGTCATTATATTTTGTGTCGTGTTCGTATTCATGTCGGACAGATTCTTAACGGGTCGTATTCGTGTTTGGCCTTATCAGGTCGTGTCGTTATTGTGTCGATACGATAACGATCCGACACGCACGAATTACCAATCCTAGGAGCATGTACGAATAAAAAAAGGTTGTGCTGTAGATGCCTGTACTTTTATGACGAATTTTTATTGTTTCTTGTCCTTGACCGTGTCGAATGTACAATGCTCATTGTTGTTCGAATATTCGGAAGAAAAGTTGTCGATCACAACCGGTTTTGGATTTGCATTTTTTATTTGGGACCGATTGGGTAATAAACAAAAAGTTGAGGTTGAGGTAGGGTCCAGTAATTAACATTGTTAATTTAATCTGTCTTTTTGCTAACTGATCACTCGTTTGGCAAATAACAACAAATCACAGTTTATTGCGGCCAGATTTCGGGATATTTTCTCTAGGACCGCAAATTTAATTTACGCGGGAATATCACATTAAGTCCTTGAGCAATGAATAGTTATGACATCTCATTTATTGAGGTGGGTGGAAAATTAAAATGTGTGTTCATTGGCCCCAGAGTAGGAATAATAACATATATATATATATATATATAGTTCGTTTGATCCATATATATATATATATATATATATATTAACATTTAAATCTTATCTTTTTTTTTCGTCGGAAATGAAAATTCGGGCATCAACTTCGAATTAACATCCCTCCTAGGAAGTGAGAATCGTAATAGCTCTAGCTGTAGTTCACCGGATCGGAAGCTCGCTTGGTTGGGCTACCTCGCATCCCGTGCATGAAAAAAGACTCGTTTTCACTTAGTGTCATAATATTAGTATATTGTTATTAAAATCTTTATAGTTTCATAATTTTTCACTTAATATACTCCGATGAGTTTTCGACGCCCATATATGCTTACATGTCTCGTCAGAGAGTCCACGTCCGAAATCCATGCAGATAAAGAGTAGTAGCTAATTATATCCAAATATTTGGACATTTTCACTTAGTGTCACAAAGGTAGCATATTGTTATTAAAATCTCTAACATTTCATAATTTTTCACTTAGTGTTATTTGATGAGTTTTTGACGCCCATGTACTTACACGGCTCGTTGGATAGTCCAAATCTGCAATCCGCATAGATAATTAAAAAACTAATTATAGAAAACGATGTTGTTTTTCGTATGCGGCTTCAAGATTGGTCAGAGTTCTAATCGATATCATTCTCGAATCGACTGATAAAAGGTCGTCAAAGATACGGTTGGGGGTGTTCGATATGCTATGTCAGTGCGCGTATGGGATGATAGAGCTTCTGCGGCATGGCATCGGACTGGGCATGGTCTCGAGACTCTCGAATAAGATACTTAGGGTTTCACGCGCGACGAGTGAGATGACGGTTAGGGTTCTGAACTCTGTCTTGAGGTTGTCGGTAGAGCTGGCAAAGTGGCGGGGCGGCCGGCCCGACCCGACTCGTCAGCTTTTACATTTTTTGGTAGGGCCCAAATTTTCGGCCTAAAATATGAAGCCCAAACCAACCAGGCGGGCTTTGGTGGGCTTTTTAGATAATTTTTATTTTTTAATATATAAAATTAATATTTTAAATTTAAAAAAAATAATTACTTAATTAAGATCTCATAACTCCTTAACTTAAATAAAGAATCAGTGATAAGAATATTTTGAGCTTACTTATTCTTATGATAATACTTCTTGTGTATCTTGACTTATTTATGTATTAATGCGATGATATTGTAATGCAGTATAATTTTAATTTTTAATTTAAGGAGAAAAAATTATTAATTACAAATCAAAGATAAATGATATTATTAAACGTCAATCCCACTTATACGCATAAAATAATAGAATAAAATAAATTAATTATAGTGTATATATTTAAGATCAAGGATTCAAAATAAATTTTACATACTATAAGATCATTAATCATCAATGTATATCGAACAGCGGGAAAGGGCGTCGTGACCGCCGTGAGGTCGGTCACAGTCATCAAAAGCGAGTTAGGACGGCGAACTCCGCCCACTCTCCGGAGGCGGCTTCGGCCAGTGCGGAAGATAGTCCCCGTTCTCAAGCGAAATACTCGACACTCCACTCCCGGATAAATACGGGTGCCGAGCATCGCCCTATAATGGACTAAGGGACCATAAAACTTCATCTCTCGTTCGATACAACATGATCAATCGACATCTCAACACCATCCACGTATGCAAGTTGTTCCGGAGTTCTTGATCGACAACGCCCGCGGTGGTTGACGATCTACCTCCGGTAGCATTGGATCTTATCGGGATCTAATGGAGCCTTTCATGGAGGTTCTTCAAAAGCCGAGTCAAGACCACATCGGCTCATCTCCTCCTGTAAGCGAGGCCGGGTGAGTCCATCGCTGACTTCATGGCGAGGTTGATAAGGAGAGCCTAAAAGTCGAGGATGTGACGACCTCCTCATTATCTCGGCTTTCCAAAGCGGCATTTTACGGGACCCTATCTGAGGAGATCGTGAAATCTGAGCCCGCCTTTGCGTCGGAGCTATGGCGCATGCGGATCGGTTCGCCAAGGCGGGAAGCGGACGAGAGAAAGCGAAGCGGACAAGGTGGAACCTCCGGCGGAAAGAAGAAGAGGATGATCAAGGAAACCGAGCGGTAATCCGGTAGAAATCGAAGAAGGAGACCTCGCCTATATTAGAAGCTCGGTACAAAGTAGCTCGGTATTATAACCGCGTGCAAATCCGACAATTCAGTAGGCGACCTCATAGTTGAGGTACTTTTTATTCGTCGTTTTCATGAATAAAATCTTTTATTCGTGCTTGAGTTGAGTCTTGCATATTTCATTTGTCACTTATGCATCTGCATCTCCCGATATACTATACCCTACGGAGGATGAACTATACCCTCTGCGGAGGCGAATTATACCTCTACGGAGGATGAACTATACCTCTGCGGAGGACAAATTATACCTCTCGGAGGATCGAACTATACCTCTGCGGAGGCAATTATACCTGCTTGGAGGGCAGAACTATACCTTCGGAGGAGGAATTGTACCTCTAAGGAGGGCGACCATACCCTCAGGAGGAGAACCCTACCTCTAGGAGGAGAACTAAGCGTATGGGGACCACCCTCCCGATGACCTCGGCAAAAAGGGAACCATTCCTACATACGAGATCAGATTACCTTCGTTTATTTGAAGGCAGTACTCTCTATGTAGGCGAAATAAGGGACCACCCTCCCGATGACCTCGGTAAAAAGCAGGAACCATTCCTACATACGAGATCGGATTACCTTCGTTTATTTGAAGGCGGTACTCTCTATGTAGGCGAAATAAGGGACCACCCTCCGATGACCTCGGCAAAAATAGGAACCATTCCTACATACGAGATCGATTACCTTCGTTTATTTGAAGGCGGTCTCTATGTAGGCGAAATAAGGGGACCACCTCGATGACCTCGGCAAAAAGCAGAACCATTCCACATACGAGATCAGTTACCTTCGTTTATTTGAAGGCGGTACTCTCTATGTAGGCAGTAAGGGGACCACCCCTCCCGATGACCTCGGCAAAAGCAGAACCGGTCCTACATACGAGATCAGTTACGCCGTTTATTTGAAGGCGGTACTCTCATGTAGGCGAAATAAGGGACCACCCTCCGATAACCTCGGCAAAAATAGTTAATTAGAAGGCGGAACTCTACAAGGACGAGCTACCTTCTACGAGGGCGGAATACCTTCGTTTATTTCGGGGCGGATACCCTCGTGCGAGGGACGAACTACCCGTATGAGGGCGGAATACCTTCATTTATTTCGAGGGGCGGATACCCTCATACGAGACGAACTACCTTCGTATGAGGGCGGAATACCTTCGTTTACTTGACGGATACCTCGTACAAGGACGAACTACCTTAAATGCGAGGGCGGAATACTGCCGTTTATTTCGAGGGCGGATACCGCCCATACGAGATCAGATTACCCCGTTTATTTGAAGGCGGTACTCTCTATGTAGGCGAAATAAGGGGACCCCCCTCCGATGACCTCGGCAAAAATAGGAACCATTCCTACATACGAGATCAGATTACCTTCGTTTATTTGAAGGCAGTGCTTTCTATGTAGGCAGTAAGGGGACCGCCCTCCGATGACCTCGGCAAAGCAGGAACCGATCCTACATACGAGATCAGTTACCTTCGTTTATTTGAAGGCGGTACTCTCTATGTAGGCGAAATAAGGGGACCACCCTCCCGATAACCTCGGCAAAAATCGTTAATTCCGAAGGCGGAACTCTACAAAGGCGAGCTACCTTTCTACGAGGGCGGAATACCTTCGTTTATTTAGAGGCGGATACCCCGTGCGGGGATGAACTACCTTCCGTATGAGGGCGGAATACCCGTTTATTTCGAGGGCGGATACCACCATCGAGGGCGAACTACCTTCGTATGAAGGCGGAATACCGCCGTTTACTTGAGGCGGATACCACCGTACTGAGGACGAACTACCTTCGTGCGAGGGCGGAATACCTTCATTTATTTCGAGGGCGGATACCTTCGTGCGAGGGCGAACTACCCGTTTGTTTCGAGGGCGAACTCTCTTGAAGGGCGAACTACCTTCGAAGACGACTATAAAATGTATCTGAGGAAATCAGGCTGACCTCGGCGCGGCCGGCCTCGGTCTTCGCTACCTCGGCCTCCCGATACATGGCGCCTCTGCCTCCGCCTCGGCCTCCAATGGCCGACCTCGGCCATCGCCACCCTCGGTCGTCGCCCGAGCATTCGAGGATGAAGCCGACCTCGGCCACCCTCGCTCGCCGCCCGAGCATTCGAGGATGAAGCCGACCTCGCGCCCGCCACCTCGGTCGCCGTCGAGCCCGGCCTCCTTAGCGTATCCGAACCTTCGCCCGGCTACGACCTCGACACGAAGTTACATATTCAACTTGGCGAGCGAAGCCAGCGGCGTACAACCGGCGAACGCCTCGGCATGGTAAAGCCGGCGACATACGACTTGGCGAATGCCCGGCATGGCGGCAAGCGGCATCGACTTGGCGACGCCCTCTGCGAGCGAAGCCAGCGACATACGACTTGGCGAGCGCCTCGGCGAAGCGAGCAACAACGCGACTTTGGCGCGCGTCTCGTCGGTGAAGCCGTCCCAAAGACTTGACATAACACCTCGTCGGTGAAGTGATCGAGGACCTCGGCATAACGCCTCGGCGGTGAACCCGCCCGGAAGACCTCGGCTGCGCCTCGCCGGGTGGAATCGGTCGAGGACCTCGGCGCCAACACCTCGGCAGGTGAAGCCGGCCGGAAGACCTCGGCATAACGCGCCGGTAAGGTGAAGCGGCGGCGAAGACTTTGGCATAGCGCCCGTCGGTGAAGCCGTCCCAAAGACTTCGACATAACACCTCGTCGGTGGGTCGATCGAGAGGACCTCGGCATAGCGCCTCGGCGGTGAAGCCGGCCAAAGACCTCGGCATAGCGCCCGTCAGGTGAAGCCAGCTCAAAGACCTCGGCATAACGCCTCGTCAGGTGAAGCCATCTCAAAGATCTCGGCATAACGCCTCGTCGGTGAAGCCGGCGGAAGGCGAGGTCATGCGCCTTGCCGGTGAAGCCGGTTACTAAAGGCCCGGCATAGCGCCCGGCGGTGAAAGCCGACCCAGACCTCGGCATAGCGCCTCGATGGGTGAAAGCCGGCCCAAAGACTTCATAACCGCCGTCGGTGAAGCCGGCGAAGACTTCGGCATAACGCCTCGATAGGTGAAAGCCGAACCAAAGACGACATAACACCTCGTCGGTGAAGCCCGACCAAAAGACCTCGGCATAACACCTCGTCGGTGAAGTCGAGCACGAGACTTCGGCAAAGCGCCCGGCGAGATATCTGAAACAACAAGACATGACCTCTGCGGACGCCTCTGAGGCAAAACCCGGTGACATACGATTCGGCGAGCGCCTCGGCGGGGCGAAGCCCAGCGACATCGACTTGGAGAACGCACCGGCAAGCGAAGCAAAAGGCATCTGACCGCGGACCATGAATTTCGGCGAGGCAATGTCGAACCATCACTCCATCACGACCTCACTTCTCGTCTTTTTTGGGGATATGATAGGATCTGTGACCACTAGGCCCAAGCATCGTGCCCGATATAAATGGGCCCGACATTAAGCTCGGCCCGTATGAGTTCGGCCAAGAAGACTACAGGCCACTACAACTCTAATCGCAATTGGAGCGTAGAAGATTCGGATGCATATCTAAAAGAATCCTTATGAGAGACTCGAATCGGTGAACTCAACTTGGTATCAGTCGGTCGAACTCAACTTGGTATCAGTCGAGTCGGACTCGACTTCATGAATATGTATAAATAGAGGCTAGATTAGAAGAAAGGGACGGAGATCATCTACAATCATCTACTCTCAGATCGATCACTTGATCTACACTTCTTGTAATCACTCCTCATATTTTCAATACACGAATACTATCTCTCCCGTGGACGTAGATCTTATTCATAGATCGAACCACGTAAATCCTAGTGTTATTAGTGTATTTATTTCCTTACGAAATTAAGATCGATCGAGGACATGGCATAGCGCCTCGACGGTGAAGCGCCAGGAAGACCTCGGCATAACGCCTCGCCAGGTGGAATCAGTCAGAGGACCTCGGCATAACACCTCGACAGGTGAAGCCAGCCAGAAGACCTCGGCATAGCGCCGGTAAGGTGAAGCAGTGGCGAAGACTTTGGCATAGCGCCTCGTCGGTGAAGCCGTCCCAAAGACTTCGACATAACACCTGCCGTCGGTGGAGTCGGTCGGAGGACCTCGGCATAACGCCTCGGCGGTGAAGCCGGCCCAGACCTCGGCATAGCGCCCGTCGGTGAAGCCCGACTCAAAGACCTCGGCATAACGCCTCGTCGGTGAAGCCGTCTCAAAGATCTCGGCATAGCGCCTCGTCGGTGAAGTCGGCTAGAAGACCTCGGCATAACGCCTCGTCGGGTGAAGCCCGAAAGACCTCGGCATAGCGCCGGCGGTGAAAGCCATTTCAAAGATCTCGGCATAGCGCCCGTCGGGTGAATGACCAGAGACGCGGCATAACACCTCGTCGGTGAAGTCGAGCACCAAGACTTCGGCAAAGCGCCTCGGCAAGATATACAAACAGCAAGACATGACCTCGGCGAGGCCTCTGCAGGCAAAGCCGGCGACATCGACTTGACGTAACGCCTCGGCGGGGCGAGCCAGCGACATACGACTTGGCATAGCGCCCGGCAGTATGAAGTCGAGACATTCAACCGGCGGTCATGCGCGCTCCACCGCCGGATTACGATTACGGCGGCGGCGTCAACTACCGTTCCTCTCCATCACGACCTCACTTACGTCTTTTGGGGATATGATGGGATCTGCCCAACTACTAGCCCAAGCATCGGACCCGACATAAATGGGCCCCGACATTAAGCTCGGCCCATGTGAGTTCGCCCAAGAAGACTCCTCGACCAACTATAACTCTAATCGCAATTGGAGCGTAGAAGATTGGGATGCATATCTAAAAGAATCCTTATGAGAAGACTTGGTATCAGTCGAGCTCGACTTGGTATCGAATCGAGTCAAACTCGACTTGGTATCAGTCGGTCGAACTCGACTTTGAGATATATAAATAGAGGTTAGAATAGAGAAAGATCATCTACTCGGATCGATCACTGATCTACACTTTTGTAATCACTCCTCATATTTTCAATACACGAATACTATCTCTCCCGTGGACGTAGATCTTATTCATAGATCGAACCACGTAAATCCTGGTGTTATTGCGTGCATTTATTTCCCTTACGAAATTAAGATCGATCATATATATTTTTGGATATCATTTCTCTTAGAAATTATTTTTGAATGATTTATGAGGTTATTATTTTTTCAATAATAACAACTTCATTTTGGCAAATTGATCTCAGCAATTTGAGAATTGCTTTTTTAACCTTAATTTCCGGTACTCGGACGGACGAGTGGTTGGAGAGGGTTGGGTGGTACTTCTAATAATCTATATATTAAGCATCTACGAATTAGTATATATGTGCATTTGTTTATTTGTTTTTTTTTTCTATTAACTTTTTGTTGACTTTTAATGTACATTTGTTCTCATTAAGTGAATGTCAATGCATTGTCAACCAAAACGTATTTCTAGTCCAAATGAGATAAGTTATTCTTATGGAAGGGAATAATTGGTTAATAGAAATTTAATTATTAAATAGTTGTGAATTGGAATCTTATTCGTCCTACTTACGTAGGAAAAATTTGTATCCTTATACAGGAAAAATAACGAAATAAAATATTAAGGTACTTATAATGACAAAAGGTGGAATCTATAATATTATTAAAAATTATAGATATATATATATTAAATAATATAATATATATATATATATATATATATATATTTAATAGAAATCGGTAGGGCTTTTTAGCCTAAAACCCGAAACTTTTGGCCGGCAGTGAGGCTCGGGGTTTTCGAGGCGGGCTTTTAGGTCGATTTTTTCGAGCCTTTAATTTTGAAGCCCAAACCGACCCAAACCCGGGTACCTCGAGGGAGGGACTTTTAGGTCAGCTCATTTCTTGGCTCTAGTTGTCGGTGTGATGTTGTGAAGATGGCCAAATCGAGTGGTGGCGAAGCTGTGCTTGGTCTTTGCGGTCGAGTCTTGGGTGAAGGCGAATGAGAGTGTAAGAGAAATCTTGAAATCACATGCGAAAAAAATGTCGTTTCACCGCAATTATTATTTTTTAAAAATTATTTATGTGGACTCGTTGGTGAGGCATGTAAGCATATGAGCATCAGAAACTCATCGGATGATATTAAGTGGAAAATTATAAAATATTACGGTTTTAATAAAAATATGCTAACGTTGGCACACTAAGTGAAAATATCAAAACACTGGGTTATAATATGCTATTAACCTTATTTACGTAGATTGCGTACGTGGACTCTCAGGCAAGCCACATAAGTATATGGACGTTGAAAATTCATCGACCCCGGATAACGCCGATGGAAGCGGTTACTTAAAGACCTCAAGCATAACGCCTCGTCAGTGAAGTTGCCAAAGACCTCGATAACGCCCGTCGCGAAGTTATTCAAAGATCTCGCATAAACGTCAGTGAAGTCAATGAAGACTCGATAGATAACGTCAAAGCGGTTACTAAAGACCTCGGCATAACGCCGATTGTGAAAGCAAACCAAAGATCTCAAGATAACGCCGTCAGTGAACACCAAAGACTCGCATAACACCGTCAAAGCGAAGTCGAGCACCAAGACTTCGCAAAACGCCTTAAGATATACAAACAAAGAAGATACGACTCGGCAGACGCCTACTGTGCAAAGCCTACGACATATGACCGCGTAAACGCCTCACAGGACGAAGTTAAGCGACATACGACTGCATAACGCCTCGGCATAAGTCAAGAGACATTCAACTTCTAGCAGATCAGATGCGCCCACCGCCAGACACGACTCGGCGAGGCGACGCCAACTACCGCTCCTCCTCCATCACGACCTCACTTCTACGCCTTTTGGGGATATGATGGGATACGGCCCAACTACTGTGCCCAAGCATCGACCCAACATAAATGGGCCCCGACATTAAGCTCGCCCACGTGAGTTCGCCCAAGAACACCTCGACCAACTATAACTCTAATCGCAATTGAGACGTAGAAGATTCGGATGCATATCTAAAAGAATCCTTATGAGAAGACTTGGTATCGCAGTCAAACTCAACTTGGTAGATCGTAATCGAGTCAAACTCAACTTGGCATCGAGTCGTAGTCGAACTCAACTTTGAGATATATAACAGAGGTTAGAATAGAAGAAAGATCATCTACTCCTGATCGATCACTGACCACACTTCAGTAATCACCTCATATTTTCAATACACGAATACTATCTCTCCCCGGACGAGATCTTATTCATAGATCGAACCACGAAACTCGGTGTTATTATGCGTGCATTTATTTCTTACGAAATTAAGATCGATCATATATATTTTTGATATCATTTCTTAGAAATTATTTTGAATGATTTATGAGGTTATTATTTTTCAATAATAACAACTTCATTTTGGCAATTGATCTCAGCAATTTGAGAATTGCTTTTTAACCTTAATTTCCGGTACTCGGACGGACGAGTGGTTGGAGAGGGTTGGTGGTACTCTAATAATCTATATATTAAGCATCTACGAATTAGTATATATGTGCATTTGTTTATTTGTTTTTTTTTCTATTAACTTTTGTTGACTTTTAATGTACATTTGTTCTCATTATGAATGTCAATGCATTGTCAACCAAAACGTATTTCTAGTCCAAATGAGATAAGTTATTCTTATGGAAGGAATAATTGGTTAATAGAAATTTAATTATTAAATAGTTGTGAATTGAATTATTCGTCCTACTTACGTAGGAAAATTTGTATCCTTATACAGGAAAAATAACGAAATAAAATATTAAGGTACTTATAATGACAAAAGGTGGAATCTATAATATTATTAAAAATTATAGATATATATATATTAAATAATATTATATATATATATATATATATATATTTAATAGAAATGGTGGCTTTTAGCCTAAACCCCGAAACTTTTCCGGCCCCAGAGGCTGGGGTTTTTTCAGGCGGGCTTTTAGGTCCGATTTTTTCGAGCCTTTAATTTTGAGGCTCAAACCGACCCAAACCCCTGCACCCTAAGGGCTTTTAGGGTCGGGCTCATTTTGTCGGCTCTAGTTGTCGGTGTGATGTTGCAGAAGATGACGCTAAATCAAGTGGTGGCGTGGTTGGTCTTTGCAGTCGAGTCTTGAGGGTGAAGACGAATGAGAGTGTAAGAGAAATCTTGAAATCACATGCGAAAAAAAATGTCGTTTCCTGCAATTATTATTTTTTAAAAATTATTTATGTGGACTCGTTGGTGAGGCATGTAAGCATATGAGCATCAGAAACTCATCGGATGATATTAAGTGGAAAATTATAAAATATTACGGTTTTAATAAAAATATGCTAACGTTGGCACACTAAGTGAAAATATCAAAACACTGGGTTATAATATGCTATTAACCTTATTTACGTAGATTGCGTACGTGGACTCTCAGGCAAGCCACATAAGTATATGGACGTTGAAAATTCATCGGAGGACATTAAGTGAAAAAAGAAACGTTATGGATTTTAATAACAATATGTTAATGATGGGACATTAAATGAAAAAGTTAAAATATTGAGATCTAATCTGTTATTACCTCTATTTGTTATAAAATTATGTGTGTGTTTTATTAAATTATGTGTTATAAAACGGATTAATTACAACGACAAAGGTGATTCGACTGCAGTTAGCATTTTTTTAAAGCTATTGAAATCAATGCTGGACTAAAAAAAATAGCTAAGGGATTTCGTAGAGCTCACCCGAACGGGTACAATTGTGATCTCATTTCCGACAATCAATGCCCAAAGTTGTCGGAGTTCACGAGTACACCGAGAGTTTCACTTAGATATCAGGTGTGTATATCAATTTGCATGTGGTAGTCCATGTAGATAATACACGTGTATATTATTTTAGGCCACATCAGTTTCAATTGATTGAATTTTTGTAGATGTTAAAGTTTTTGTTTTTTTGTTTAACAAAATCAAAACTTATGCGATGGGAATGATGTAAGATGATATTTTCCTTTTTCGGAAAAAATCTCTAAGCTTATAAATTTATATGAACTAGTGTCGCGGAACATGTTTCCCAACCCCACGTTAAATGCAAATGTCAATCGTCATGTCATGTGATAAATCTAGTATATCCGATATCGAGATTTATGTAAAGAAGAAAGAACACCAGCGGTTTTACGTGGTTCGATCGTTAATGAGATCTACGCCCACTCGAGGAGTGATTCCTCAATACTTTCACTATGTTTTGATTACAAAGGAGTATAGCTAAAAGCTCTTAGTATTCAAGAAGTTGTTAACCCTTCTACCTTCGATCTAACTCCTATTTATACATATTTGGGATCCTTGATGAACCGATCCTCCCATGTAGGGACTGCTCCACCGCCATAGATTCTTAGCCTTGGCCGAGGGACTCTTGCGCTTCATGCGCGCCGTGGAGCTGGCGCCGACTGCCTCTGGCTAGGTTTTGGTGGGCGATTAGGGTTTGAGGATGATTTGGCATAACCGCGTGGACCACCATTAAAGTCGCCCAGCCGCTGGGCTGTCGCTGGGCCCGAGTGGTTGGGCCATATCCATCATAGCCCCCGAAAGTCGAGGAACCGCTGTCAAGTGAAGCGAAGAACGCGTGTCGCCGAGGGATGTTGCTCGGTGATGTTGTTGTCGAGGTTTTCGATTTCTTTGGTGTCGATTTGATCGGTTCGCCGGGTTCGAATCGAGGTAGATGGTTTGGCGCTCCGCGGCGCCGCTTGTTGGGGACCGAGGTGGAGTCGCTTGTCGCTCGGCAAAGGTGTTCCGCAATGAAGTCAAAGTCAGACACGGATGGCGCACTCGTACGGGTTACACCGAGGTCCGATCCGAGCCGCACCACTCTTCCGAGAACGCCAAGGTCCGGCACCAGTGGCTAACCGGATAGGGATATCATGCCGAATGATACCGAGGTCCATACAGTGGCACCGCCTTCAGGGATGCCGAGGTGTGGCACGCGGTGCCGACTCGGAGGACGCCGAGGTCCGATCCGATGGGGATGTTCTTGTGAGGGGCGATGTCCGCTGCAGACACCGAGGTCCGACCGAGTGATCGCTTCTTGGAAAGCCGAGGTCCGGCTCGAGTGGCGCCGCTTGTCGGAGGTGGGCGTGGGCGGGTCCGAGGTCCGAGCCGTCGAGGTCAACGTAATCATCACACGATCGCATCGGCGGGTCTGCTTCATCTACCAGAGTACGCCATACGCGCCAGCGGCGGCTACGCCGAATCAATGTGCGCCAACCTACATCCAATCGCGGGAAGCATGTGTGAAGTCGAGACGGCGGCTTAGCTCCCATTCACTTTATAAATAGCCCCGCTGAGGAAACTGCTCACTTTCTTCTCCTCTTCGCTCCAGCAAAAGAAATGATAAAATTTTTCGAGGTTTCGTAAATCGCTTTCGATCTCGAGCAATGAGCCCTTCTTTAAAAAGTAAGTATGACTTCTACATCTTCTTCCTCTTCGGTTCTTCTTCCACCTCCTCTCGATGAAGTTATCGAGATTAGGGATTTTATGTGCCATACCTGGGGGTAGATCTCTCGAGTGTTAGCCGCAGAGTCCGGAAATACCCTCCGCTGGGACGGGTATAAGGCTAGGGATGTTAAATCGCTCTCGACGCTGCCGATGTAATCGGGTGGGAAGGAGTGCTATCTCACGGCGGAGGCTGGTGGTGCCTTCAGGGGCCCCGTGATCGAGCCTCGCTCTCACGAGGGTTTTTTGGTGCACGTAGATGCCCGAGGGCTGGTCTTAGATTTCCTCTAGCTCCCATTTTTTGCACATTCGTGAATATTTCCAAATTCCATCCGCCGCCTTTACCCCAAACTCTATTAGGTCGGTAGTTGAGACGGGCTTTCTTGTTATGGCTAGGTGAGGAGTTCTCCTCAAGTCTTGATGCGATTTTCAAGTCAGTGTACAAGATAGTGTACTATTTTTCAGCCTCGTACTATTTATAGGTGACCCACCTCCAAGGTTTCATGGTGGCAAAGCAAATACTTTTTATGGGTCATGGGCACCCGAGCTACGAGTGGGGTTGGGTAAAATTGTGATATAAAATTGAAACCCTCGGCCACATAGAGGAGCAGCTCAACATGCTCGGTGAGGTTTCCAGAATTTACCGAGGACGACCTTAATAACGCCGGGTTGAGCATACAGTCCGGACTCTCGGTCGGGGTCCGAGACGGGTGAGGGCACCCCTTTTCTTGTTTTTGTACATCCGATCTCGCCGAGTTGATGCGATTTTTCTTCATAGTGCGGAAGCCGACGTTGCAGGAGGAGGGTCTTCTCCGCCAAGGAGCCTCAAGAAGAAGAAGGCGAGCGGGACGGATCTCGCCAAGCACCAAGAAGGTTGACGATCTCGCCAATCACGACAGGCCTTTGCCGGGTCGAGTCCGTTTCGAGAACAGATTCACTCATCGAGCATGGTGCCGGCTCCGGATCGGTCGTATTCTCCCAAAGGTATAAAAGCCTTCCATACCGATTTTACATGCCCGTGATGTGTGTTAACTCAGACATGTTTAGAAACGAGCTCGATGATCGGGGACCGCAACGTATTGTTGGGTACATCTCGAGAGCTCGCCGATGCGGGATGTTGAACGGAGCTCTTCTTCGCGCACGAGATGCCGAGGCCGTTGTTGCACCGCGCGGGCGGAGGTCGAGGCGAGGGCCGCCGAGGCCGCCCGAAAGAAAGCGCCGGCGCCGGAGGCCGCCAGGGGAGCTAGAGGAGGCGCTGGCGAGGTCGCCGGCGCCAAGAATGAGCTCGCCGACGGGAGAAGTGCCTCGCGTGTCGGGGCCAATGTTGAGGGCCTCGCCGCAAGCTCATCGAATCGGAGAGCTTCTCGGGCTTTATCGCCGAACTTGCCGCCATGCTCAAGCCCGAGGTGGTGTCGATCACACAGGGAAGCTGGCGGCCGCCATGCTCGACCGACAAGGTCAAGCATGGCCGGACCGAGGTCGACCTCAGAGTCGAACAAGCGCTTACGCCCGGTGATCTCCGGGTTGGCTCCTTCCGGTCCAGGAGGCCAAGGCGTCCATCCGATCCTTCGACGGCCGAGGTCGTCGCCGGTCAAAAGGAGGATGAAGATCCCGAGCCCGTGAGCTACTTGCCGAGGTGCGGGCGAAGCCGGCGGCGGCGGCGGGAGATGGAGGAGTAAGCGGTCTTGAAGCTCCTGGCCGAAGGGGCAACCGCAGAAGAAGAAGCAATGACCGTGAGGCCGGTGGACAGTACCGAGGTCGGTGGACCCATTGTAACAGTTGATCCGTCCGGGTCACTAGATCCCGTGCCTTGTAAAATTTCCGCCAACAATAAACAAATTATTATTTTTTTGAAATGCGATTGTCTTGTTTATTTGTAGCACTGCCTCTCAATATCTCGGACTTGATCATGACTTGTCGACCAAACTAAAAGAAGTTCGAGGTGTTTTGGCGAAAAGGACGAAGAAGTCGCTCGAGAGGCCTGGTCCGCCGAATCGACCTGTGTTGTGGCCAAGATGGATATCATTCATCATCGTCGCCGATCCGAAGAAGAAGTCGCAGAGGCCGATCATGAGGCGGCCGCCTCCCCGGCCGAGAACAAGACTCTTAAGTCAAGGATCGTGCATCTCAAGTCCGTGGCGGACTTATCTGCCGACGCCGCTCATGGACGCTTGATGCGATGTGAAGAGAGCTTGAGCTAGCTCGAGAAAAGGCGGGCGCAGTCTCCAAGAGCACGCGTAACACGGCGGTGATTCGCCGATCCGTGGTGCGACCATCTCCGAAGTTGATGAGCGGGTTGAGCACGCCGCCGGCGATGGCGCCGGCGACGACGAGGGGGCGAATAGTAAAAACTTCAAGGATTGCCTCGACTTCGTGAAGTACTCGAGATCTATAAGATCGCTCGAAACGTTATGCCCGCCAAGCAGCTGCATCGCCGACCCCACCGGTGTCAAGGTCAAGAACCCGATGATGGGGGCGGTTATCAGGCCGACCACGCCCGTCTTGAGGTTACTTGGTCCATTTGCCCCAAAGGCTCGTGGCTGGGCCCGGAGTTTCTGAGAAAGAGGGCGACGAGTCCGCCGGCTCAAAAGCGGTGTAGGAAGCGCCGAGGTCGGGTCGAGGCGGGCGCGACCGAGCGACCAGTCCAACCTCGCCCCTGAGCTTCTTCCCGTGCCCGAGCACTTGAGCCTGCACTAGTGTCCTCGGAGCGGCCTCGGGGATCTTGGGATCTCCATTTCAGACCGGGGTGCCTCCCGAGGCCGCGTCGAGCTCACCGGGAGCGGGTCGTTGGGGTCTTGGCCTCGTCGACCGGGTTGAAGGCACCGAGTTCATTCAGTGAGTTCATCACCGACCGAAAATTTTGTGAGAATGGTGTAGCTTCATCGAGTCGTGTGAAGTGGAGCTCGAAGTCCAATAAGTTTGTATATAGCTTAGACTTTGTATGTAGTCGTAAATGTATTTAGACTGTTCAAGTGTATATTTTCCCTGAGATGTACAAACATAGCTTAGGACTTCGTTTTGGTCGTAAATGTATTTAGATCAGATACTGAAGTGTATATCTTCCCAAATAAAGCGGGCATAATTTGACGAGATCCGATCCGATGTCTTTTGCATGTAGATATTCCAACTTAACGGGTAATCAGATGCGCATGTAGACGCTCAATTTAATGAGTAGTCCGTATGCCTTCCACCGAGACGCTCAATTTAATGAGTAATCATGAAGTGCGGGCTACGCTTAGTGAGCACCCTACTTAGTGGGTTTTTCATCTTCGTAGTAGGCGCCCCTTGTGAAGGTTTAAATGTGGTATATCCAAATAGATGTTCACATGTGTATAAGATGAGGCTAGTGAAATATTATTCCGTAAAACAAACGTTTGATCGAGAGATAAATAATATCGCACCGGCAAAACAATAAGGACTAACATGATGTCGATCCGAATCGAAGCTATGTAAAATACCCTCAAATGAGTGATATGCCGTGTTCGGGGATAAGTGCACCTGATAGGTGAGCTAGCTTGTAAGCCCCTTTGCCGAGGTCCCGTGAACGTTGTATGGGCCTTCCCATGTCGGATCTAGCTTGTTAAGACGCCACCGCTGGCTTCATTATTTCGTGGGACGAGGTCGCCTACTTGGAGCGGAGGCTTTGACCCTTTGTTGTAGTATCGTGGGACCCGCCCTTGTACTTGGCTTCGTTTATGAAGGCGAGCTCGCGTTCTCCTCGAGCGTCAAGGTTGGCACGCAGTCTTCCTCGCTCCCGCTTGGTCAAGTGAAGAGTGCGAGGGCTTGCGCGCCGATCTCGCCAGATGACGGCCTCGGTCCCGTAGACCAAACCGAAAGGGGTTTCTCCACGCCAAGTCCGAGGTGTCGCTCAGGACCAGAGGACTTGGGAGATTTTCAGCCCAATCACCCTTAGCTCGGTCAGCCTCTTCTTCAATCCTTCAGACAATCGCGTGCGGTTCGTCACCCTGCCCCGACCATTCGCTCGCTGGTGTGCGATCGAGGTGAAACGCTGCTTCGATCCGGAGCTCTTCACATCATTCCTTGAAATTTTGTCCACGAACCGGTGCCGTTGTCCGAGATCGAATGTGCGGTATCGCAAGCCGCGGACTATGTTCTTCCACACGAATGTCCGAATCTTCCGCCGTGAGGCTCGAAAGTGGCTCGATCTCGAACCATTTTGTGAAGTAATCTACAGCTACGACTGGCATCGGCCGACCGGTGTTTGGTCAAACGGGCCAACGATGTCGATCCCCACCGCATGAAAGGCCATGGACTCGCAGTCGCTTAGATCGGTCTCGAGGCGACTTTTGACCGTGGAGTGAAGTTGGCACCGGGCACTTTTGACGAGCTCGGCCGAATCTTGAATGAGGTGGGCCAAGAATATCCCGACCCGCCGTCTTCTTTGAGAGAGCTCGCGACCGATGTGACTTCCACAAGACCCCTGAATTTCATTGAGCACGTAGTCGAACCTTACGCCCGAGGCATCTCGGAGGGTTGAAGGTAAGACTTCCCAGAGATCGCCTCATGTATGATGTACCTCGATTTCGCCATCATCTTTTGGCTTCGAGCCGATCTTGAGGTAGTGCGCCATCTTCCGTGATAGCCTTTACGGGAGACATCCAGCTCGGCTCTATCTCGGTGATGATGCCGACGTGGGACTCGCGATGCTTCGAATGAACCTCCTCCACCGGTGGACTTGTTGACGACGCAGACTAACTTGTCGAGGACGCCACCGGTATTTTCCCCTCATGGGATTCGGCGAATCTTGAAGCACCGAACGAGGTCAAGATCTCCTTTGTCTTCTCGAGGTATTGCTTCATTCGATCCTCCTCGCCTCAGATTCGCCTAGGACCTGGTTTACCACGACACCGAGTCTCCAAGATTTGGACCTTGTCCACTTTCAATTCCTGCGGTGGAGTCCCGAGATCATCGCCGTACTCCACCTCGTTGTTGGTGGTCGGGAACGTAAACCGAGGGCGAGGTCACTTGCTTATCGGGCCGAGGAGGAGGATGCCCGCTCCACGCCTGCTTTGCATGAAGCTCCATCCACGTGACATCTCGCCAAAGAACCATCGGGCGGTGCAAGGACGCTTTCCTCGCCATGCGGGCGGGAGTTGGGTGACCTCACTGCAGAGCCCACCTCGATGAATTTGGCCTCCACCAGAAGTCACGAGCTTGCCCTTTATGGCCGGCACGGGAGTACGAGATGTCGTGCTCGTCGAGCCCGTGCCCACTTAGCTATACGTCCGGATGACCCGGCTTTGACAAGACTTGTCTCGAGGGTAAGTCGAGTTAGCACCGGACAGAGTGAGCTTGGGGTCACGACCGAGGAGTTGGAGGATAGTCTCGAGGTCGTCGGCGTAGCTCTCTTTTTAACTTCGACGACGATGTCGCCGACGAGACCTCGACAATCTTCCCGATGTGGTCTTTGAATATCGCATCCACCATCCTCTCGTAAGTAGCCCGGCGTTTTAGCCGAAAGGCATCTTCCAAGCAAAGACGCTAAGTCGGTGATGAACGCGGTCTTGGGCATCCTCCGTGCTCATCAGATTTGGTGGTATCCTTTAGCTGCATCCGAAGTTCAAGACTTCGTGGCTCACGGTGCCTCCACCTTCTTATCAATGTCGGGAGGGTAACAATCTTTCGGCAAGTGTTTGTTGAGGTCGGTGTAGTCGACGACACGCGCCACCCCTCCCCGCTTTTGGACCACGATCGATTAGCCATCCAGTCGGTGCTGACCTCGAACAAGATCTTCGCTCGAGTTGAAGTCACTGCCTCTTACGACCGGCTCGCCGCGAACACCTTTCTTCCGCCGAACCGACTTAGTAGCCGGGTTAATGTTGAGGCGTGAGTTATGAGTTCGCGACACTCGGTCATGTCGAGTGGGGACCATGCGATATCGTCTGTATTCCTCGGTTGCGCGACACGCCGAATGTCATTGGGCCTCGATGCCGACCTTGACAACTTTGGAGGGTCGCCGTCAGATAGTCAAGATTCTCGCCGTCGCCCGAGGTGGCGGCTGGGATTCTCAGAATTGCTATGCTGAGGCGTGGTCGCATCCCGGGTTGAGACTCGTAGCATTCTTTTTGCCGCCATTTGTCTCCCCGATGCTCAGCACTTCACCGGGCGGGTATCTTGACAGGAGGTACAGCTGGAGCGAGACAGCCTTGGTGGCGATAGCAATCTCGCCAGACGATGTTGTGCGGAGAGGAGCTCGCACTGTGAAGAATTGAATTGACTTTGTGACCGACACTGGAGCTCGCCCTACAGTAACCGGAAGGGTAATTACTCTTCGGGTTGAACCGCCTCTGTGTGAAGCTCATGGCGGGACGGCGGGATGTACTAATTCCTCCGACCAAGTTTATCCGCATACCGGAAGATGATGTCGACGGAGGCACCGTTGTCGATGTAGACCCGGTGGACGTTCTTGTTGCCCACCACGGCTTCGATTGTGATGGCGCTCTTGGTGGGGCATGATTTTCGGCACCGGATCGTCTTTGAGAACACGATGCTCTCCCATCTCGAGTCGCTTGTTTTTCGGTTCCTGGGTCGCCTCCGAGCTTCATTCTTTAACGACGACCTGTCGTTCCTGCTGACGATCCGTAATGGCATAAACTGCTCCATAGCGTTGGGACCTTCGTCCTCGCCATCTTCGGGTTGGAGTCGCGTCAAGGTCGGCCCCAGCTGTTGCCACCGCTATTTCTCCCCCGCGCTTCCGCTCCGGCCCACCGCCGAGTTATTTTTGAGGGCTCTCCTCGACGAGCTCGCCAATCATGAGCCTGTGTTCTCGCATCCTCGGTATCGTGACCATACCCCGTGATAGTCACAATATTCCTCCGCTGACCTCTTCTGGATCCTCCTTTCATAGGAGGGCTTTGGGAAGAGCTCGGCGTGAGCTCGAATATCTCCGCCTCGATTTGAGCGGATGAGGTGCTTTGTCGCTGTGGGTCGGCCGAGGTCCGAGCTCTGACCTGCAGGGCCCTTCCCGATTCTCTCGAAGGCACTTCGCATTCGACCGACCCTGGCCATCGGGCTTCTTCATTTCATTTCCGCCACTGGTCGTCCTGTGTCTCCTCTTCTTCGGTTTGATTCGCCTCTTCGATAAAGTTGTTCACCAGTTCCAAAGGCGACTAGCCGCCTCCCGCTTCTCACGGTGATCTCCTTGTTCAAGCGGGTCGGATCCCGCTCTTGAACGCTGCTGATGATATAGAGATCGTTGCTCTCATCGATTTTGAGAGACTCCTGACGAACCTCGAAACGAAGTTCGACATCGCCTCGCCCCGCCTTGGCGGATTGTGAGCAGGTCGGACGGAGGCTGCTTGGGGTGGCATTTTCTCGATAGAAACGCCACTTAAACCGATCCACGAGATCCCGGAAGGCAGTATACTATTTTCATGGAGCGAGTGAACCAATACGGGCGTTGGAGATCGCACCCTGGAAGATCTTACATATGGAAATCTTCCATTCCTTGATTCGCCATGTTAGTGGTGTAGGCAAAAGGAAGTCGGAGGGTCCCCGAGGCCATCGAGGCGGCGATGTTGGGTGCCCTATACCGGGCAGGCGTGTCCGTAATCTCTCCGAGAAAGGAGAGATGATTCTTCCGCCCGGCCGAACCCGGAGATCATTGCCATCTCCTCGAGGTGGGAGATCGATAACGGCGTCATCGCCTCCGGGAGGAGTTCTCGCCCGCCTTCTTCTCTCCCCTGCTCGCCGGCCCTCGGGCGGCATGCCGAGAGGAGAACGACTTCAAGGGTGACGAGGTGGTGAATGGTTGCACCCCTGGCGAGGTGATTGACCGCCGCGGATTGGTGTACGCGTTCTCGCTATTGCGCCGAGGCGAGCGTTGACCGCCCGGTGGGGCGAGCGACCGGCGCCCAGATTCGCCGCCGGGCACTCGGAGTGCCGCCTCATTTGTCCTCCGTGGAGGAAGCTTTGAATTGGCCAAGGTTGGCGCTGAGGAATTGGTCACGGCTCGCCATGGTTCGGGACGAACGAACTGTCTGCTCGTCCTCGCTGATAGGGTGGCTAATCGGCCGGACGGGCACTACTCAAAAAATCGGCACCGACCGATTATGCCTAAAATATACTACCCGACCCCGGCCGATTCTCAGAATCGGTGCCAATATTCGAGTCTGGATTTGATCGGGTATTCGCACCAATACCGATTTAGTTTTTTTTAATTTTATATATAAATCTATATATTTATTGTAAGTATTAGTTTATTAGAATTAATACTATTAAATAATAATAAAAATATACCCTTAAATACATGATATGCTATTTAATACTATTAATCGATGTTCCTATCGGGAGAAAGTTGTTATATTAGTTGATCTTTCTTTTAATTATTCACCAAATTATTACCATAAAAGTGATTTTTGAGTTGATGATGCATTGTGTGTCACTTTTACACGCTTCTTTGAAACCATCTTCGATTTAATTTATAGTAAATCCAAAAGAATCAAATAGATAATAACAAAATTGTCCCACTTTATCGAAAACATGATTCACGATGCGAGTATTCGGTATTAATTTTATCAAGAATTTTATCGTATAATCTTGGTTTGGCATGTCGATACTAGGTTTCATATCTCTAATAGAAGTTTCAGCTTTTTTTAATGAATAGTCCACATTTGATAAATATACATTAAAATAGATAATGATATTAATTTCAATATATTAATTATATATTTAAATATATAAAATATATCAAATATAAATATTTTAAAATCGGCATCGGGTATACTAGAATACCCGATCGGTATACCCGACACCGACCACCTAAAAGCCATACCCGACCCCTAACCCTATACCCGATTTTCGGGTAATCGGCACCGACACCCGAGAATTTTGGTCGGGCATCGGCACCGACCACCCGACACCCAAATAGTCACCCCACTGCTGAGGTCGGCATCTCCCCACGCTGTGGGCGGTCCCGATGGTGTATGGGGACGTTTTCCATGTAGCCCTCGTGTGTGTGGCCGCCATGGCGTCCGCGATCTCCTTCCTCGCTGGGTTGAAGTGACCACCGGTTGTCCTCGCCACGTTGTTGCCAAAGATCGACGGCGGTCAGACGTGTTCTCGCCATTAAGTTTTGTAGAAACGAAGTTTTTTTGTTCGTAGCTTCACACAGACGGCGCCAATGATAAATCTAGTATATGCAGATATGCGAGATTTATGTAAAGTAGCAAAGAACACCAAGGCTTTTACGTGGTTCGATCGTTAATGAGATCTACGTCCACGGAGGAGTGTTTCCTCAATACTTTCATTATGTTTTGATTACAGTGAATATAGCTAAAAGCTCTTAGTATTCAAGAAGTTGCTAACCCTTCTACCTTCGATATAACTCCTATTTATACATATTTGGGGATCTCGAGGCGGGAATGCATCCCTCCCATATAGTGGACCTGCTCCACCGCTCATGGGATTCTTAGCCTCACCGGAGGGACTTCTTCGCTTCCGGCGCCACGTGGAGGGTGGCGCCCGACTGCTCGGTTTTGATTACAGTGAGTATAGCTAAAAGCTCTTAGTATTCAAGTTGCTAACCCTTCTACCTTCGATCTAACTCCTATTTATACATATTTGGGGATCCTCGAGGCGGAACCCGATCCTCCCATGTATGGACTGCTCCACTCGCTCATAGGGATTCTTAGCCTTTGGAGGACTCTTTCGCTTCGCGCCACGTGGAGGGCTACCGACTGCTTTGGCTAGGTTTTGGTGGTCGATTAGGGTTTGGGACGAGCTGGCATAACCGCGTGCCACCATTAAAGTCTGCGCCCACTGCTGCCGGTGGGCCCAGTGGTTGGGCCATATCCCATCATCATGCTATTTGTCAGGGTTGTATCCAACGTTCTTGAGGTAGGATGCAACTTCCTTGATGATTTCATCGTACCTAGCCTTGGAGTATTTTGGTGTGGTGGCATCCATCTGCACAGCATTGATTTATCAACAGCTTACACAGAATGAGCGAGCAATAAACAAGTAATTAATACATTCAAGGCAATCCTTCACCTTGTTGCAGCAGCAAATCATTTGCTTCACCCCAAGAGTGAAAGCAAGCAATGCATGCTCACGGGTAGGGATGTCAATCGGGCCAGCCCGCTGGTTCGGGCCAACCCACTCAAGTTATCGGCTTCGGTTCGGGCTATTCAAGTTAGAAATGTTCAACCCTAACCCTAAACTCGGTTTGGCCAACCCATCTAGTCAATCGCCGTAAAGTTTAAGGAAAAACTATAGATATATATATATATATATATATATATATATATATATATTATTGATAATAATAATATTTATAACAAATATTTTATATTAATCGTTGGAGGAAAAAACAAATAAGTGAAAATAAATATAATACATTTCACAAGTTTTTTTAATCTTATTATACTAACTTTGAAGAGCAAACAATGAAAATTAAAAATAGTTTTCATGACTAAATTCATTTCTTCTAATATGCTTTAATATTTACATTCCATGTAACTAAATGATCTCTAAATAATATAATACAATTATAGCGGTTAAAACTTATATCTAGAAAAACTTTAATAAGTTAATTCAATATAATAGTACTATTTAAATTATATTACAATATCAAAAATAAAAATAATGCTCACAACTAAATTATTTTTAATATATCCGAATATTCATATTCCATAATAGCTAATTCAATATTTAATAAATATTTTATAAGTTAATTCACTATAATACAAATTAAAATTATAATTTGAAAAAAAAATAATTCACTATAAATAACTAAATAAACAATCAATCTACAATAGCTACAAAAGTTAAGATAATTAAACATGAAAAGTAAATTTTGAAATCAAAATTTTGAATTTCTAACTATTAGATAAAGGAAAAAAATGAGTTGAGTTTTTTTTTTTTTTATGCCTACCGATGGGTCGACCCCGACCCGATCGGGCCACCGATTAACCCGTCAACCCGAATGGGTCAATTCAATAGCCTGATTTTATATTCGGGTTATGATTTTATAACCCAACCTATTAATTTTATCAAGTTATTCGGCCACCATTGGTTTCGACACGTATTGACATCCCTACTCACGGGTCTGACCATCCTTGGAAATACCAGCCTCAAAACCACAAGTGGTGGAGTAGATGATTAGGACAGACAACACCACTATGAGGTACCCGTGATTAGGGATGTCAATAGATAGTTTCTTCTGATGTAATCAATAAATAAGAATTGCCTGGTTGCTAACCAACCTATTAGACACTTGATCCGGATCAACCCGACCATCATATTTTATTAAGGTATCCATTAATAATTATTCACACTTCACAATCACAGATGTACTGCACAAGGCATCAGCTCTTTTAGACATTCATCAAACAGTTCCCCTACGATCGCCATCCAACTGCAACCACCAATTCAGGCACCTCCACCGCCGCCGTCATCTTCTATGGGCCACGTCGTCCATCTCCTGCAGGTAATGAACATCATTGGAGCTCCATCCATCTCAAAACAACAGCATCCTTCACCACCTTCCCATCCATTAACTGAAAATTCATCCCAATTCTCAAAATGTTCACTCTACGCGGGAATCTACAAACCCTCTTTCTACAGTATCCTTAATCCAACCCAATCCAATACTCGCACTCCTTCGTCACCCACATTCCACAGTCTCTCGAATCCAACATTCTCGTTTCAATCACACAGCAAACAACCTAAAAATGCAGTCATTGTTAGAAACCCATCTATCGTATCTTATTCTTCACGAATCTACAAAGCCACATTCCACAGTCTCTCGAATCCAACATTCTCGTTTCAATCACACAGCAAACAACCTAAAAATGCAGTCATTGTTAGAAACCCATCTATCGTATCTTATTCTTCACGAATCTACAAAGGCCCGATATCAAGAACTTTGAGGAGGAGAATCAAGAAGAGAGAGAGAGCTGCGGCCAAACACCTTCTAAACGAACCACTTTTCCAAGCAGCAAATGTTAGAAACTGGGTATGTAGAAATGCGAATATAACGTATAAAGGGAATGCTATATATAACCGAGGCAAGAGTTAGACTCTTTCTCCTGGTTGTAAACCTTTAGGATGCAAGTGGATTCTAAAGAGAAAGTTCAATGCCGATGGAACTATTGATAAGTACAAAGCACGTTTAGTAGCCAAGGGTTATAAACAAAAGGAAGGGTATGACTACTTTGATACATACCACCGTTACAAGGATTACATCCATAAGAACGCTACTTGCTATAGCTGCGTTGCATAATCTTGAAGTACATCAAATGGATGTAAAACAAGATTTCTAAATGGGATTTAGAAGATGAAATTTACATGGAACAACTCAAGGGTTTGTTATCCCTGACAAGAAAACAAAGTTTGCAAACTTGTTAAGTCTTTATACGGACTTAAACAAGCACCCAAACAATGGCATGAGAAATTTGACCAAGTGATGATGTCAAATGGATTCAAAATTAATGAATGCGACAAATGTGTTTACATTAAAGGACATCCGATAATTTTGTCATTGTATGTCTTTATGTTGATGACATGCTCATAATGGGTAGTAATCGTGATATAATCATGAATACTAAAGAAATGTTGAAGAGAACATTCGATATGAAAGACTTGGGATAGTCGATGTGATTCTAGGAATTAAAATTTCTAGAACACATGATGGAATTGTCTTATCACAATCTCACTATGTTGAGAACGTGCTTAAGAAATTCAAAGCTTATGATCTACCTCCGCTAAGACACTGTTGATTTAAGTCTACACTTAGCCAAAATCGCGGAGACCGATATCCCAATGGACTATGCTAGGGTCATTGGAAGTCTAATGTACTTAGCAAATTGTACAAGACCCGACATAGCATATTCAATTAGCAAGTTGAGTCGGTTCACAAGTAATCCAAGCAAGGATCATCGACCGCATTAACTAGAGTTCTAAGGTATTTAAAACATACTTGAACTATAGTTTACACTACACAAGATATCCAATTGCTTTGGAAGGACACGGTGATGCAAATGGATATCCGATAAAGACTCCAAATCCACAAGTTGATTCGTGTTCACCATAGGTGGAGGAAGAAGGTCATGGAAATCTTCTACAAACTCAGATAGCTCGATCTACAATGGAATCAATTCATTGCTTTAGATAAAGTCGGCGGAAGTTCGAATGGTTAAGAAATTTCTTAGAAGATATTCCTTGTTGGGAAAACCCATACCTCCCGTTATGGTGCATTGTGACAAAGATGTCACCATAGGGAGAGCTAAGAGTAGCATGTACAACGGTAAGTCTCGACATATTCGTCAAGACACAATACCGTTAGACAATTGATCACGATCGGTATAATGTGTATTGACTATGTAAAGTCAAAAGACAATATAGCGGATCCGCTTACTAAAGGTATTAATCGTGATCAATTATACAATGCAAGAAGGGAATGGGATTAAAATCCACGCTTAAAGAACGCTCATAATGGTAACTCAACCATGATGATTGGAGATCCCAAAACTTGGTTCAAAGAGACAACTAAGTTATGAAGGTTTAAGTTATACACTGAAATCTCAATAATCCATTCTCGTAGCTGCTCAAGTGTAACCTCAGCTCGTGGTAAAGGGTAAGTTTTAAAGAACTTTTAATGATTCCTATAGCCTTATTGGTGGAGTATAGCGGGATACTCTTCATGAGATCACCTATCTAAGTGTGAAGTGTGGGCGCTTCAAATAAATAACACTTATGAATCAAGATATGGTCGAGGCCAAATGGACACAACGTGAGAACGAAAGATAAGTATCTATTATTGTGTATGTGTTATTGTCTTGGTTTACACAAAACCGATCGGTTCAAGACATCGTGTTCACCGAGCAAAGGAGTAAACCGATAACACTATACTAAGGAAGGTTCAAAGCCAACAACTACCTATCCTAATGCAATAATAGGTCATCGGGACTTTGATAAAACTTGCATTTGCATTAATCGTCATTCATGGGGATTGTTGGAATAAATTTATATATGAGCTTAGATTTGGAATCTACATTTTGTGTAGATCAATATAGTGTATTTATGTGTTCAAATCCATTGTGGGATGAATGAACAATTAATGCACAAAGATGGCTTCTTAATGGTGGGAATAAGTTTTCTATCCCACATTGAAAAAATAAAGAAGCTCTAAGCTATTTATAAATGAGTTCACATCAATAAGGAATAATCAGTGTGCACCATCTATGGTGCACACCCAGCGGGTTTTAATTAGCTATTTTATGGCTAACCCAACGTTACGAGGATGGGCGCAAGCACCATCCGAGTCCGAGAGTCCGAGTCCGAGCACGCACGTCGCACTTGTCGCATTGGGCGCTTTAGAGGCGCACTTTGCACCGTGACGCACGCATCGTCGCGAGGAGCTTTGAGGAGCCAAAAGTTTTGCCTACATGGCACCGGAGATGGCTCGGGCGACACGTCGGACTCGACCACGTGGCGGCGGTTGGGCTCGTGTATGGACGAACCATCACGCCGGTTCGGCTAACTCGATAAGCTTTGGATCGACGCTTGGTTCGGTCGCATTGGGCCTTCGCACCACTTCGCGAATGTGCACCGTGGGCTATAAAAGGACCCGCAGAAGATGATTAAACACACCGAACGAAGATAATCAATCTACTCATTCATTCTTCAAAATCTCTCTCGTCCCGACTATCTAGTAGTTCACGAAATACGCCTAGTAGTGCAACTACCGATTTATTAAACCGTTGTATCTTGGAGATAATTCTTGTTGAACCGCAAGACCGTGGCGGAGCAATATTATTCATGGAGAAAGAGTCTAACTCTTGCCTCGGTTATATATAGATTCCTTTATACGTTATATTCGCATTTCTACATACCCAGCTTCTAACAGCAAAAAACCCAACTCTCGCCGAGATTCACCCCTGAAGAACTCCACGACGTCATAGCCTTACAAAACGATCCATTAGTTTGTTTGGAGCTTTTCAATTGGGCGTCCCAGCAGCACAGATTCAGGCACGATGTGTTGACATATCACGTCACGATCAAGAAGCTCGGTGCAGCTAAAATGTATGAAGAAATGGATTATGTCGTCAATCAGGTGCTAGCTGTTTCCTCTATTGTATCCGAGCCCCTTTACAATAGCATGATTTACTATTTTACTGAAGCTAGGAAATTGGTTAGGGCTGTGAATATATTCAAGCGTATGTGTGATTGTAGGAAGTTGGATAGTAGGCCCACAATTAGGACTTACAACATATTGTTTGGGGCTCTTTTGAGTCGTGGAAAGAATTCCTATATCAATCATATGTATATGGAGACCATAAGGAGTTTGTTCAAGCAAATGGTGGAAGATGGGATTGAGCCTGATATTTTCTGTTTGAACTCTATGATCAAAGGGTATGTGCTCTCACTTCATGTCAATGATGCCCTTAGGATCTTTCACCAGATGGGCATGATTTACAAGTGCGAGCCCAGCTCATTTTCGTATGATTATTTGATTCACGGGCTGTGCGCCCAAGGCCGGATGCAGAATGCAAGGGAGATTTTGATAGGATGAAGAAGAGTGGTTTCGTGCCTAGCAGTAAATCGTATAACTCCCTTGTTAACTCTTTGGCTCTCGACGGAGAGATTGATGAAGCTGTGAACTTCCTGTGGGAGATGGCTAAGAACCAGAGGTGGGCTGACGTCATCACTTATAGGACTGTGTCGGATGGAATGTCGTGACAGAGAGGGAGTAGAGAGGCGTTAAGGTTTTTGGACCAGTTGCTAGAAAAGAAACTCGTAGACAGGCAGACGTATCAAAAGATTGTGTATGAACTTGAAGATAACTCTCTTTATGCAAATATATGATGTGTGTTCAGGTAAATGGTTGGATTGATCCTCTCTGATGACTGTTGTATAAGTCCTTCAGTTCCTATCTTGCTAAAAGAAAAAGGAGCAATATGTTTAGTTCTTAGAATGTCTATGCTGGTGCTGGTGTTCTCAGATTTGTTTTGACTATATGGTTTCATTCTGTATTTTATATCTTTGAACGTAACTAATATTGTATTTGCTTTTGGGTTGATACTCTGACTATAACTTGCCTATTCTTCATTATTCATGACTTGTTGTATCTATTTTTTAAAAAGTGAAAGACTTATGTAGAAATAACTTATGTGGGTAAGAGTTCTTTTCTTGAGCATGGGACCATTCTTTCTTCCATCGATATTGACTTGCTGGAGTTACTGAGCTCTGATGATTCATGTGGCTGCAGCTGAAGACATGAATGAGGCACTGCATATGCAAGGCTGTGGACTCTTCCGATGCTAGCAGGAATCGAACTCTCACTGGTACAAAGATGTTGATTTATCTTATATGCAATCGGAATATTTGTCCCAAGTTCAGGAAAAATAGAAGATTACATTGTCATCAGAACTCAGAAGGCCAATAATAGGTATAGGTGCTTCTACTTTTGACCACTACGCTCTTCAAGAACAAGAGATAATTGCAATTCATATTTCATCACTGTTTTCAACGCCATATGTGCACAACTGGGTATATTATTATAATTTTTCACACGTTTCAATGGTGCTAGACTAGCAGGTGAAATGCCATCAAATACACGAAAACAGCTGCCTTTCTAGACCCCCAAATCTATAGCTTAAAAATAAATATTTCACTTGTCGCCTTGTAGGTTGCTTTCAGGGGCTTCCAAAATTCAGCGTTATTTGCAATATGTGAAGTCACATTAAATTTTATTTCTGTAGAAGCATTATGGTGAATCTTAGGTCATGTATGATTCTCTCAAGTGCTTTTCGTTTTCATATTGACTAGCTCTCTATACCTTGATGAGTGCATTGGTTATAGCATGCTCTGCATGCATTGATAAACTGATCATCATTCTTCAGCAGCACAAACTCAATGTCTGAGACCAAAGGTCTCGGGTTCGAGTCCACCGTGACGCGACCTTTAAATTTCTGTATTAAATTAAGCCAAAAAAAAAACTCAATTATCCTGCTACAGGAAATGAATTGAGATTGATATTAAACAAGATGAAGTGGTTAGTGATACACGGTACCTAATGCATTGACAGTATACTTATCATTTTCAGAAAAGTCATAGGATCATGATCGAAAAGATTTTATATTCTTCCATTTGCTTGCTAAATAAATATTTTTTTGCGAGGTGCTAATCTAATTAAAGATGAACTCAAGGCCTTCATGAGATTGATATTACATGTTTTCCAATGTCAATATTTTCTGTTCTTACTATATGTATCCTGACCTTATACGCTGATGGTTAACATATTATTTTTTCCATGCAGTATGCAACTGTGCAAACAACCATCAAATTATCCCAAAGGGTCATCCAAATTGATGAATATATCTCCTTTCTTGCTGCAATTCTCCATGTTCATTAGGTGTGTGGATTGGTCCGGGTTCGCTGTATGCATCATATGAATGGGAGACGGACTTAGCTTCTTTGAGTTGTGGCTTTGGCCTTTGCTTCTTTGTCATGTTTCATGTTCTGAAAATTTACAGGGTTGAAATCGGATTTTTTTTCATTTCAGAAAAAGATAACTGAAGCAGAAAGTGAAATAAAACCCCCAAAAGTTTCACAAATTTAAAAGAATAAGGTTATTTTTGATGAAATGTTCGAAGGAAAACTAAAACTTCATCATTGTTTATCAAACATACATCCTACTCTGAAATCTCATTACAAACCCGACACGATCACAAATTTTTCATTAAAAAAGCTCACGGTTTCTAGCTTCGAGACAAAGATTATCTTCTATTCCAATTATTTACAGCGGTTCTATATCTTGGGAGTTTGAAGATGAGTACGGAATTATCAAGAAACGAACCATAAAAACGAGATGGACAAATCGACCCCAAAAAAGTTGGGACTTAATAAAGAGTCGACAAATACGTATAAACAAAGCAATTATGCAAGTAACCATATGCTTGGGAACTACTCTAAAGAACTGGATGCCAAGTTATACCATTTATGCAGTAAAAATGTATAACCTGAATTATCTATTTAAGATGAGAGAATTTACCGACAACTATGAATGTTTTAAATCAACCAATGCAACACAAACTAAAGATTTGTGATACTACAAAAACTAATGGGAAAGGGTGAACCACATGTAAATTAAAACAATGACCATAAAAAAAAAGAGATCATGAATCAAGAGATTACAAAATATGCAGATAAAATAAGATGAGAAACATAGAAATGGACAAACAATCCTTACAGCCGCAAGTTGAACATAAAGACACCTCAAATCAAGATACATAAATAAGTAAAAGATCACAACACTGCTCCATGCAGTTATTCCCGCCACCGCCTGTCGAGCACCCAATTCTGAGATTGGTTGATCAACATAAAAGGCAGAAGAATAAAACAGGACCAGCATTGTAAAGATCCTAATATAGTAGAGGAAAATAAAATTAAGTCTTTATAACATTGTCTATGGAAATAGTCATCTCTGGCACCAATAGAGACAAGAGCCCACAAGTTTCACTTCACACCCTTCTTCGCGGCAGCCTTGGTAACCTTGGCACCAGATGGGTCCTTCTTCTCAACACTCTTGATGACACCAACGGCAACAGTCTGTCGCATGTCACGGACAGCAAAACGTCCAAGAGGAGGGTACTCAGAGAAAGTCTCCACCACCATGGGCTTGGTCGGAATCATCTTAATCATACCAGCATCACCATTCTTCAGGAACTTGGGCTCTTTCTCGAGTTCCTTACCAGATCGCCTGTCGATCTTGGTCAAGATTTCAGCAAACTTCACTGCAATGTGGGAGGTGTGGCAATCGAGCACTGGCGCATATCCGTTACCAATCTGTCCTGGGTGGTTCATTATGATGACCTGGGAGGTGAAGTTGGCAGCTTCCTTGGCAGGGTCATCCTTGGAGTTGGAGGCAACATAACCACGCTTCAGATCCTTGACTGCAACATTCTTCACGTTGAACCCCACGTTGTCACCAGGAAGAGCCTCTTGCAAGGCCTCGTGGTGCATCTCAACAGACTTAACTTCAGTTGTCAAACCAGATGGGGCAAAGGTGACAACCATACCAGGCTTGATCATACCAGTCTCAACACGCCCCACGGGCACGGTACCAATACCACCAATCTTGTACACATCCTGAAGTGGGAGACGGAGAGGCTTGTCTGATGGCCTCTTGGGCTCCAGAATCTGGTCTAGTGCCTCAAGAAGGGTTGGGCCCTTGTACCAGTCCAGGTTGGTGGACCTCTCAATCATGTTGTCTCCCTCGAAACCAGAAATGGGAACAAACGGGATTTTGTCAGGGTTGTATCCAACCTTCTTGAGGTAGGATGCAACTTCCTTGATGATTTCATCGTACCTAGCCTTGGAGTATTTTGGTGTGGTGGCATCCATCTGCACAACAATGATATCAATAGGTTAGAGTGCATGAGAATAAAGTTAAGACCTACAAAATAAATTGTTAAGTTCAGCATTCAAAAAATCTCTTTACCTTGTTGCAGCAGCAAATCATTTGCTTCACTCCAAGAGTGAAAGCAAGCAATGCATGCTCACGGGTCTGACCATCCTTCGAAATACCAGCCTCAAAACCACCAGTGGTGGAGTCGATGATGAGGACTGCACAGTCAGCCTGTGAAGTACCCGTGATCATGTTCTTGATGAAGTCACGATGTCCTGGAGCATCAATGACAGTGCAGTAGTACTTGGTGGTCTCGAACTTCCACAAGGCAATGTCAATGGTGATACCACGTTCACGCTCAGCCTTGAGCTTGTCAAGCACCCACGCGTACTTGAATGACCTCTTGTTCATCTCAGCAGCCTCTTTCTCGAACCTCTCAATGACACGCTTGTCAATTCCACCAAGCTTGTAGATCAAGTGACCAGTGGTGGTAGACTTTCCAGAGTCAACATGGCCAATGACCACAATGTTTATGTGAGTCTTCTCTTTACCCATAGTCGATTAATAAGAACTGCAATAAAAAGAGAAATGAAAATATGTTCAGCATAAAAGATATAAAACAACATAGACAAGAAGTTCCAATCATTTAACTAACATGACAGACTACACAAGATTGCCCAGTCAAAATTCTTCGCAGGATCTATAACCCAAGATTTTAATGGTAAAAACATGGATTAAAGCTGAAAATAATAGCTCGAATCTATTTCCTAAGACTTAGGAAAGAATAACCAGTATCGAGTACATTATAATACATGAACAGTCCACTAGATCAAATTAGATCTAAAGATTTATAAGCACAGACACAAGCGCTCTATCTTTTCCGAATCCATTTGTCCGTTAACAATAAATCAATATTTGATAAGAATAAATCGCATATGCACAGAAAGACAAGAAAAACCCAGAAAAATCAGATAGGGCTCCAAAATGCTACAATTCTAAGATTCATAATAAACTATGATTTTCAATGGAAAGAAAACTCATTATTCAATGAAAATAAAATCTCATCAACAACATGCTCCATCGATCACAAAACCACCAGAAATCCTATCAAAAATTGTAAATCAATAAACGATAAACAATGCACAAAAGAAGAGGGAAAAGATCTGACCTTAAACCCGTAGATGCTAGAGAGAGATAAATGCCTCTGATGAAAACCTAGCCGCAGGAAGATAAATGAGTAGAAATTTAGGGTTCTATAAATTTATAATGGAGGCGAGGGCTTATGTCGGAGATTTCACGGTGTGCAAATTTACCATATCGCCCTTGAGAACTTTTATGAGTGGAAGTTTAATAGTTACAGGTGAGGCGCACCTACGTGCGCTCCATGCACAGTCTGCGCATGTCGTGTTCCATCCGAATTGATTCATTCACTTTTTTTCAAAAATATTATTAATTCGTATATATTATCACTTTTATTTAAAATAATTGTTATTTTAATTGTATTCATGTATTTTAGTAAAAAAAAATTGTCATTTTTCTTAATCAGAATGTCACTATTATTCATAAACAACTATCACTTTTATCACAAGCACTATAATTATTATTCAAAATAATTATTATTTTTATTCAATAACTTCTTTTATATACGACAAGTGATGAGTAGGATATTCAAAACCATGTACCATGTTGATCCACGAAGCCACTAGTGCCGGCTCTGGGGGCAGTTCAGGAAGTTGCACTAATGCCCAATTTCTTTTATATATTTTTATTTGTTTTGGTTATCGAGGAATTACACCATGATGTCTTCATTCACTTCATCACTATTTTTTTTTTTTTCCTTCTATGTCCTTTTTTTTTTCAATTTAATACATGAATTTTAAAAAATGTATCAAGATTGACTCAAACACGATACCTTTAATATCGGACATTAATCACTCTAACATTGACCAACACACAATAATCGATAAATGAAGTTGGGCTGCAAGTTGCAACTAACTTTTTCATGAAAACAATGCGTTACTTAGTGGCAAGTTTTCATTAAATTGCCTTTAGTTATTTAGAGATTTTTTTAGTTCATTAAATTATAGTACAAATTTAAGCTAATAATATGTTCAAATAATAAAATGAGTGCAAGTAAATAAAAGATATAGTAGAATGAATTGTTAAAAGAAATAGATATGTAGACTTTTTAAAATAATTTAAGCTAATAATATATTCATATTTTAAAATGTCATATATCCCCTATAATATACAGTGTCGTAGATGCTTGGGGTCGGTAAAATTTAAAATGGATTTCTTCTTCTTTTTAGCCTTTCATCCTCTCTTTTTTCTTCTTCTTTGTTATTCGCACAAGTGGGAAAACTTGCAATACATTTTAAATAACTTGCAGTACATTAGTTGAGGCCACTTGAGCAAATTATCATTCTCCCAGGCAAAGGGATAGAGAGAAAAAAAATTGCATTATTAAGAGCACAAAGTTATATGAAAAATCTATACGAGATGTACATGTGATAATATCTTCATAATTTAATTTATATTTGTTCGAAATAATTTAGTTTATATTAATAAAATATTATAATATAAAAAGTAAATGTACTATATACATATTCTATAGAATTTTTCAAAGTTGCATCATCTGCTACGTCAAGCTTTGCTGGATAATGATGGGGATACAATGCCTTACATGATGATATTAGGGAAGTTGTATCTTTTGTTATAACAAAATTTTGTTAGTTCCTTTCGCTCATCAATATCTATATAATATATAATAACAACAATAAATCCGAAATTAAAAACTTCCAGTTTCTCATTCAATCCATATTTTCGAATTTGGAAACTATTATATTGATTCCAAAGTAATAATAATTAACTCAATCATTAATTACATTATATATATACATAGCTATATGTAATTAATTTGCTTTAAAAAAATTCAATATTTAAGGTAACCAACCTAATTAGTGTCAAATCAATAAATATTCAATCCTTGATATATTATATAGATGTCCTCGTATTTCTTTATTTAAGGGTAATCAATTTAAAATAATAAAAAAGGATAATCATATATATATATATCTATAATAATATATAATAACGATCATGGGCTTCCGAAAATAATAATTTTAATTTTTGTTGTTTTTGTATCTATATTATGGAAAATCTATTATTTTATATCTAATATAATAATTATTAATAATAACATAATTCTAATTAAATACGCTATAATAATTTTCCTTACTGCATCTTACAACTAGGGCTGATAATAGGGGTGAGAATCGACGGACCTGCATCTCATCCCGAGTCCCAAGTCCCTAAAATTTGCATTTTGTGTCCCGTCCGGTCCGATCGGGATTTTGGACTCTCATCCGAAAATGTTCAATTTTTAGTCCCGTCCCGATCCCGGCCCGAATTTAAATGTCCCGAATGTCCCGAATGTCCCGAATTACCCCATAAATCCTAAAATTACCGAAAATCTCAAAATACCCGAATTTATGAGTGGGGAATTGAAGAAACAAAGTATTGATTTAATTCAAAACATATATAATCGGACTGGATTTCGAACGGACTCGGACTCCGATACCGAACATATAAATTTCCGGTCCCGTCCCGAACCCGTAAATTTGGGACTCGGTCGGGACGGAATTTCCAGTCCCGGTCCCAAATTCTCACTTAGGTGTTAAATGGTTCGGTTCTAGTTAACCGAACCGAATTTTTCGGATGTAATACCCCAAAAATTTTCCTAAATTAGCATGAAATATGTTTTGAATATGAATTTTTTTTGTGATTATGATATTATAAAAATTGAATTTTAATGTGTTACAAGTTGTTCGGCTTATAGCGAGGATGTACCCTAGCAAATGTAAAGTTTAATAAATGAGTTTTAAATTTTAGTAATTATAATTATGAAGTTAGCATGAAAGTTTAATTTTTTTAGAAAGTTATAAATATTTATTAATGGATGAAATAATATATGTGTATGAATTAAGTAAAGAATTAAATACTATGCATTTGTATAATTTATTTGTGTAGAGATAATATGGAATAAATATAAATATATGTATATAAGTGTAGGAAAATGAATGGAAGGAATTAGGGAATTAGAGGATTACACCTAAGCTTGTATAGAATATGTGTTGAAACAAAAATCAATAAATATTATTAACCTCCTTACTATCCATATTAATCAAGACTATCACCTTCTTCTCTACCCATTTTCAAACACACACACTTCACAATTTGTCATCTCAAACACCAAGATTAAGTATGTTAAAATGCTAGGTGACGTGACATCCGAAGCTCGAGGACGAACAACCGAGTAAGGACTAAAACGTGTTCTTTTAAACGTCTACACGATGTGGGATTTACTTCTACACAGTAAGTTTGTAGTTATAATTATTGTTGTGTTGTTGCATTCATGGTAAAAGTATGTGTTGCGTACCATCGCCTATGTGGCGATCATTGCATGTGGCGTGTGGGGTGAGATTCATGGCGGTTCGGTCCAAAACCGAACCAACCCGAAAACCAAAACCGAATTTTTAAAACCCAAACCGAACCGAACCGATTATCAGATGAAATCGAATCGAAACCGAACCAAATATTCGGTTTGGTTCGGTTCGATTCGTTTTAACCAATTAAAATTAAAATTAATATAAATATTATAATATATATAATATAATATATAAATATAATTATATATATATAAATATATATAATATTAACCAATTTAAATATTAATAATATAAATAACACATATATATATAATATATATATAAAAATAAAATAAAATATAATAATAATTAATTCAGCGGTTCGGTTTAAAACCGAATTTTTTAACCAAACCGAACCCGAACCAATTAATTCGGTTTTGAAAATTTGAACCGAACCGAACTGAATTATTGTTAAAATCGAACCAAACCGCCCATTTCGGTTCGGTTCGGTTCGGTTTTGCTCGGTTCGATTTTGCTCACCCCTAGTGGCGTGGCCTGTGTGGTATATAATTGTCTGTGTGGCGAATCATAACCTATGTGGCGGATAGAGGTACCCTTGAATGGAAAGAGATTGGTCTTGTTAACGAGTTTAATAAATATGTTCGTATGTTATGTTTTATTACGCGATTGATTATAACTGCTTACAGTATATTTCCCACTGAGTATGTTCGCATGCTCACATACTCTACTTCATGTTTTGTGTTACATGCTAAGGCGGTCGATGGTTGATGCAGTCGGTAGAGAGCCCACATACTCATTTTAACCGAATCGTCGTCTTTATTTTGTGAATATATACATAATATACTTATATCTAAGTGTGGCTAAGTATAAACTTAAATGGTTTTTTATTGTGACAATGTTCAATGGGTGTAGGATATTTTGATATTTATATGCATGTGTGATGAGGGCTGCGATCCCTATTGTATTGATGTAGTTGTGGCTTTGCCGTGGTTGTTGTACAGGTTTGTTTATATAAGTTTATAGGGGAAATGTTGTCCGTTTGTCTAATTTTTTACGTCCGCTACTTAAATATAATTAGTAATATTATTATATTATATTATATAAATATTAAAGATTTAAAGATTTTAGTAATGTCTCTATTACAAGAATAGGGGCGTTACATCGGTTAATCGAACCGAATTTCTCTGAAAACTTGGAACCGAAACCGAACCGTTTTAAAATTTTGATTAACCGAAAACCGATCGATTCCGATGTTTTGGTTTTCGGTTAACCAGAAAACCGAATTAAAATTAATAATAAAAATAAATAAAATAATAATATAATAATTAAAATTTGAAACTTATTAAAAATAAATAAAATATTTAACAAATAATTAAAATAATTAATAAAGTAATAATTAAAAATTGATTTTCAAAATTTTTAGTTAACTAATTAATAATTAAATAATAATTAAAAATAAAAAAACGGTTTTCGGTTTCGACCCGTTCGGTTATCAGTTAACCAATAACCGATTTATTTTTTTCAACTTTGGAACCGAAACCAAACCGATAACCGAATTTGTCGGTTTCGGTTCAATTCCGATTCTAACCGAAATTCGAAAACCGTTTAGGCACCCCTACCTACAACATAGTTATGAGCAAAGCTTTGCAGTTTGGCATAGATTTCTCTAATAATATCCGTTACTGCTGTGCAATTTTAATAGGGAAGCCATCTCATGCGAGCTATTTTTGGTAATAGTTTTAATTGATTACCTTAATTTAGTAAGAGTTCCAACAAATTACCTTTAGTTTATAAATTAAGTTTGGCGTGATATCTTAAGTTAAACCCCTACCATTTAATTGCATAAAATTTTGTAAGAATACATTAATTTTAAATTTGAATATATACATAGGATATTATAGATTATAAAAATAAATAATTACATTAAAAAGCATATATATATATATATATTAGGGCACGTCAATAAAACTTGAATGAACAAGCACATATTAATATCCGATAATATATTAGAATTACAATTAACTATTTTTTCTACTTCAATTATATAAACATACAATTAAATATGTTAGTATTAAAAAATATACGGAAAATTATAGAGTGTATGGATTGCAATATTCTAACATTAGTACTACCCAAAAAATTTAAAAATATAATGGAGTAAATATATTACAAAAAAAAATCACAGACTTTATGAATGGTAAAATAATATCCATTAATATATAATAAAATGTTCACAAAATATATAACTCAATTTATCCGCGTGCACAAGTGGTATACTAGTACTAGTATATATAAAAGGGGTTCAGAAATTTGTTATTTTTACGGTTAATTTGTTTGCATAGAATTTATTTGTTTTATTTTTCTATTTTCTTATTCGATCATTCTTTCTATAAAAAGGTGTAAATTAATTTATGAAAATGCATGCAATATATATCTTAAATTAAAGATCATAGCAAGAGCTTTAATTTGTTATGTGATATGTAAAAAACATGTTTAAAATGAAGAAGTTATAATAATCACTAAAAGTTACAAAATGAATTATATACATATATATATACACATATATTATGTATTTGTATATTTAATCCATATATATTTTATTATGTAAACAAAAATCCATATTATATACATATATATATATATATATATGTGTGTGTGTGTGTGTGTGTCGGGTGTATCAAGCGGGTAACTCAACCATTTAATTTTATATTTAACATCAATTTAAATATTTTTTATTTTTAATGCTGATAATTCGTTTTGAATAATAATATCAAACTAAATTTATAAATGAATATTACAAAAAAGTATAGTATATCACAAGGACCATATCATATATCTATAATTAACTATAATTATATAATACCAATATTAACATATATATATATATATATGTATATGTATGTATATATATTTATATAAAGTATGCCTAAAATAATTTGATCATATTTCTGTAGCTATTTTCATTTATATTTATGTGTAGCAAAATTTAAAAAAAACAATTTATAAGTCAAATATAAAACAACAACAGGAAAAAAAAATCAAGATGTATTAGTGCACACTTTCTACTTTAAATTAGAAGGTAATTGTTGAAGACATTTGTAAAATACAAAATCAACAACACTAATTTTCATTTGTGAAAGAAAATAATTAAATATTTAAGCCAAAAGCTGTATTCATATACAAAACACATATATTTCTTAAATTTGTTTTATAAACATTGTATATGGGATTGGTATATGCTTTAGTCCATGATACAATCAACAAAAATAATATTTCTAGTGTGTGTGTGTTGGCTTAGTGGTAGAGTGGTTAATGCCCGAGACCAAAGGTCTCGGGTTCGAGTCCACCGTGACGCAGCCTTTAAAATTTATGTATTAATTGACAAAAAAAAAATAATATTTCTAATTATGTGGATCTCAATCATAAATTATAGTTTCCAAAATTGTAAATTTAAAAATTTAAAATATATTTATATAGTAAAAAATTATAAATATTTAAGTATCAGTGAGAAATATTTCATAATTAGGATACGTATTGTCAAAGTCATTTTAGTACTCTAATATTAATTTTATTTAATATATTTACTATATGAATAACAAATGTCCTTATACTTATAGTATACATGTAATGAAAATAAAAATGTATTCTATTTTAAAATATTTTTATTTATATAGTTGTTTTAAGTTTATTAAGTGTTATAAACCACAAACTATTAAATAATACTTTAACAGAAATTAGAATTTAATTCGATCAAGGTTAATACTTTTTGTAGTATGAATTTATTATCCAATTAATACGAGAATAATTTTTTTACTTCAAACAAATCTCATAGATGATTTTAAAATAAAAAGATCTCATATTGACTTAAATTTTGCGAGATGCATGGTGATATTTAGTTGTCTCGACCAAAATAATCTCAAAGATATTATGTAGTAATTAAGCATTATATTTTGATTTTCGGAGATCTTAATATGTTTTTATTATTCACTATGACAAAGAAATATGAAATTTCATCAACTAAATATATATAACTACGTAACATTTCATATCGATCTATAGGATAGGTTTTAACTAAATCTATATACTCACATACACAATTACTACCTAAAATTAAGACTGATAATTATAATCCAACTTTACAAGTATTTTCTATAAATAACTACAAATATTATATTATATTCGAAAACTGATCGAGTGTAAACACACAAAGAGTACAAAATATTATTATGAACATTCTCTATTAATGAAATAAATTGGCTAATTAATCAATGAAGATATAAGATTATATTCATAGGCTATAACAAATAAAATTAACAAATTAATAGATTTTTAAATATTAAAATGACGTTATTTTCTTTTGATTGTGACATTTATTGCAAGGGTTTATATTTCTTTTAGTATTAATTAATTGAAATTATTAGAAACTAATTAGATAAATATTTTAACCATCATAACTTATAGAATTAAATTGTGACATCTGTTATTTAGATCGTTTATGAATGAGAGTTCATATCGACTCAAATTATTTATGCATTTTTGACTTATATTTTCAGATTAATAATACAAGTAATACATTTGAACTTAAGTAAAACGAATTACATGTTTTCTTTTGATGAAAAAAATATATACTAAAATGAGACAAAAATGACCACTATAATACGTTTGACCGACAATACATGCCCCATGATGCATTGAACGTTGTATATACCTAAAACTCAATAAATATGATTGCAAATATTTTAACTAATCGGAAACAAGATATATCAAATTAATTTAATACTAATTAATTTAAATTGAATGTATGATATTTAAATTAATATTTATATTCAATCTAATTTAACCCAATCTTTTAATAAAATATTAATTTCTTTTTCATCCACTTACACAACTCACAACTTATTAATTTTGAAATATTTAATATTGAAATTATCTTAATATTTACAGATTAATTAATACTGTATAAAATAGTACTACGAAAAGTAAAAGCTACAACTAAAATTGTAGAAAAATTGAAGAAGACAAATAAATCTTTGAAAATTGCGAAAAATTGCTAAACAAAGATTTGACCACCAATAATTGAACCAATTCTCTCATATTTATACAATCGATCGTAATAAATACAAATCCAACCAATTGCTCTTGCTCTTTTCCTCTAATTTTCGTTCGTTCATTTCGATTTTATATTCAAAATTTTCAAATTTATTTCTTCAATCCGTAACCAAAGCAGCCTATGTCTCAACAAGTAAGTTATTCAATTTTTATTTATTTTCGACACATGTTTTGAATTTATTGTTGTTTATGATATTAATTTGTGTTTAGATTTATTATTGTTAATTTAGTTTAGATTTATTATTGTTTATTGGTATGGATAAATTATTATGCTTATATAATTAAATTAATTGGATAATTCGTTTAGTGTTTTGAATTTATTGCATAATTTATATAATTCATCTACATAATTAAATTAATTGGATAGTTAAATTAATTGGATAATTGTTTAGTGTTTTGAATTTATTGCATAATTCGTATACATAATTGGATATAATTCGCTTAGATAATTATTGAATAATTCGTATATATAATTGGATATAATTCGTTTAGGTGAAATTAGATGTTTTATAATAGCATAATTAAATTAATTGCATAATTCAGTATATATAATAGTTAAATCATTTAATCATGGTTTTTACAAAATAAAATAATTTAAACTTAAAATCCATCTCTCCTGTCGATGATACCATGATTCGGTCGACCGAATCATGGAATCATCGATCGAGAGATGGATTTTACGTTTAAATTATTTTTGATTGATTCCGTCGAGGAAAGAAGAATTATAATAAAACAACTTATTTAATCATGATTCGGTCGTAGGAATCTTGAATTGTCAATAGGAATCTTCAATTGTCGATTGAATTTAATACTAATTATTAATTAGTTATTAATTGATGTCTCGGTCGATTGAAAACAAGGAAATATCGTAGGAGACATCAATGTGTTCGAATAGGAGATAGATAGATTTTAGTTTTAGAAATTAATATTAAATGAACTTATCATATAAGTCTTTTCAATTAGGATAATTTTAGTGTACTTATCTTAAGTTTTCAATTAGGATGAATATAGTAATTAATTATAATGTAAATAACTAATTAATTCATACTTTAATTAAATTAAGTTAAAATCCTCTCTCCTACGACCAATTCCTTAATTTTAATTTTAAATGAAATCAATTAGGATAATCCCTGAAATTAATTTTAAATGAAATCAATTAGGATAATCTTCGAATTATTTGTTGTTTTAATTTTAAATGAAATCAATTAGGATAATCCCTGAAATTAATTTTAAATGAAATCAATTAGGATAATCTTGAATTATTGTTGTTTATGATATTAGATTTCTTATTGTTAGTTTTATTTAGATTTATTATTGTTAAATTTGTTTAGATTAATTATTGTTAATTTTGTTTACATTAATTATTGTTAATTTTGTTTACATTTGTTTTGCTTATTTGTTTAGATAATTCGATTGTTTCGCTATTTATAATTATTGCATAATTCGCTTAGATAATTGGATATAATTATTGGATAATTCGTTTAGATAAGTGCCGACATAATTGTTTATTAGATAAGTCCCTTTAATTAATTTATTGTAAGAGACTTTATTTATTTAATTAGATTGCTATTTTTTCTTATTTGTATATTTGATTATAATGTATATTTGTTTTGTACATTAGAAAATCATATTAAGATCGTATATTTCATTAATGTAATCTTGAATTTGAAAGATGTTATTTAATATTCTAATAAATACAATACCTCATACATGATTTAAAATTATAATAAAATTCAATACCTCTTGCTCAAAAGTGATCGTAAAAGTCGCCGGTGAGAGCCTACTCTTGAACTTCCACCTCAACACTCTCGGACTGTTGTGGGATTGATGACGTCCCACTATACTTCCGAGCTGGTATGATCTCGGTGACCAAGCATATAGTGCCAGATCGTCCGTAAAAGTGGTATTGAGCATTAGGTTGACATCTGCGTCGTATAATATCTCAATATCCGTAACCTGTAGGCCACGGAAATCGGCAAAACGCCTCGGATCGTCAACCAATGCCCAAACCCAATCGCCTATTATCTTCCCGTATCGTACCCAAATACGAACCCATGAGGGTAATAACGTGGGCACACGTAAATAGTGACGAAGATCTACATCATCACTAAAATCACTACTACAAAATCTATCTACTAGATTACGTAATGTAATCTGTGTGCCCGCAAAAAGGCTATAGACCTCAACGTCGCCAAGTCGTAGTCTAGTGTGGGATCAAATGATGATGACCCAAAATGGGTGGTGACTAGAGCATAATCTCTAATGGAAAAACATATATCTTCCATTGATGAAAAATACATCTCCGGATGCGTAGGTTCTATCGACGGAGACTAAATGGTGCAAAGATAAACTAGACTTGGGCCGGAGTCCAATCAATCGGATGACCAAAGCAACCCCCTAAACATATCTACCAACTCTTGCCGCCTTATCTAGCAAGACATTCTTAATATACTTAAAATAATCAGTCATATAATAAGTCTTTACATCCGCCTCACATTTATCGTGGTAGAGCCTCAAGAAAACAGGATCGACCTACAATTATATAAATACCACATATTACACAACGTACAACAAACCAACAAACTACTACAATAATTATTTCATTTGTCTATAATTCGCATCAATAAACATCCTATCATACAAATATAAAAAATAATTAGAACTCAATCTCTACAAATCATCGATAAAAAACTAACCATAATTAAGTAATACAATTTAACTATTCTAAACCATAAACGCTTATTTATTCAATCATATACCATAAACGCTATTTATTCAATCATATTCCAAAAAGATATCTCGAAAACATATGCCATAAACAATATTAACATACTCAATAACATAATTCAACGTATTCATATTCAATTATATACAATCATATTATTCAATAACATTTACCAACATTTATCCAATCTCAATAACATAATTCAACTACTCATATTCAATCATATACAATCATATTATTCAATCACATCTACCAACATTTATCCAATCTCAATTACAAAATATATTTAAGGTAAACATAACTAAGGGTTCACACGAAAACATACGGTAAATGCGACATATTGCCTTGAAAATAATACGCATCATTACAAAATTCAATTAATAATTTCAATTAATAACTAATAATTATTTCAATTAATAACTAATAATTAGAAAATTAAATAATTCAATTAATAACTAATTATTAATAACTAATTATACAAAATTCAATTAATAATTTCAATTAATAACTAATAATTAACAACTAATTATACAAAATTCAATTAATAATTTCAATTAATAACTAATAATTAGAAAATTAAATAATTCAATTAATAACTAATTATTAGATTGTTTCGGTCGACCAATTCAACTTTCCGATCGATGAAGGCTTCTCTCCGGTCGAACGGAGAGAAGCCTTCACCGATCGGAAACTTCAATTGGTCGACGGAAACAACAAATTAATTCAAGAATTGATCGAATTTGTTGTTTCCGATCGACCGAAACTTCCCACGATCGAAACAACAAATTTCGACCGGAAACAACAAATCTCCAACCGAAACTTCAATTTTGCGTAAAACAACAATAAACAATAATAAACATTTATCCCGAAATTGAAACATTCCACATATCGCTTCCGGTCGATCGAAACAATAAATTACGACCGGAAACAACAAATCTCCGACCGAAACTTCACAGAAACAACAATAAACAACAATAAACATGTATCTCTTGTTTCGGTCGACTAAGCTTCTCTCCGTTGAGCAAAGCCTTCTCTCCAATCGGCGGAAAGAAGGCTTCCTCGACGGAGAGAAGCTTAGTCGACCGAAACATCAAGCATTGTATATATTGAAAATTACCTCCGGGTAGTGAAGCTCGACTATTAATTCCGGAATGGGAATGAAATTCACCAATCTCTTCTCCTTCAAAATTTTTAAAATTGTTCTTCATGGTTGTTCTCTCTCTCTTATCTTTCAAAATTTTTGAAAATTGTATGAAGCTTGTAATGTTTACGGAAGCCAATATTTCGGTTGTTCTCTCTCCCTTATCTTTCGAAATTTTTGAAAATTGTATGAAGATTGTAATGTTTAGGAAGCCAATATATTAAATAGCCAAACTCACCAACGATTTAATTTGCATGACTTTAATCAAACATGCAGACTTTAATTTGCATGTAATTGGGTGACTTTAATTTGTTAAAGAATTGATTCCTCTCATCATCATCGTACTTCTTCTGCGAATTTCTGAATTTTTACTGATTTGATTCAAAATATAGTTGTTTAATATAGTTGTGTATGGGCTGTAGTTAATTTTTAGGTTGGGTATGAGTGGTACACATATTATGAAAGTTGGGTAGATAAGTTGGGGCCCTATTTTTTTTATTGATTTTTAATTTCAATTTCAACTATTGATGTATATGATTGTAAGTTCATTGATGATTTCATGTCGCACGTGATGAAATACTCATAAATTTGTACCTTTTGAATTTTTATATTTCTTTATCTAATTACAATCACAATTTTTACCTATTAAATTACCCATGACTAAATTTTTTATAAATATAATATATGTGCATCGCACGGAAGAAATGCTAGTGTTCGTATAGCTGCAAATCAGGCGGCTCATGTCCTTACTGTCTTTCGAGTTATCTATGAACTAGTTATATGGTCATAAAATTTTCTTTCACGAGTAAATGATATCGTAACTTTCAAAACTTAATTGTAGGGTTGTCTATTAGGGTTGTCTATTTGGTACAGATCGAATACCCTATCTGAAAATATTAGGTACCAGATCCAATTTTGTCTCATTTTTAATACTCGACCAACCCAATCTTGTTAATCGGATATCCTAATAATCAATTTAAAAATAAAAATATAATACTCCATCCGTTCATCAAAATCGTTCATTGATTTTGGTGTCACGACTTTTAATAAATTGTAATGAATATAAAGTAAGTGAATATAAAAAGGTGTACCATGAGAATAATAAATGAGTATATACATGGATATTGAGTATAAAAAGGTGGGCCATAGATAGTTTTTTTGTAAATAAGTATATATATTTAGGGTAAAAATGTAAAGTTGATATTTTCAAAAAAGGAAAGTGAATATTTTTCGTGGACGGACCAAAACATAATTAAATGCACGAATTTAGTGGAAGTATGGAGTAATTATCACTTTTATTTATGCAAGTATCCACTTTTATTTTTGTTTCGATTTTTTCACGATTCTCAAGTAAAATATAAAAAAATTCTAAATCTGAACAATATTATCAAATTACCATTCATCTTCATCAAGTCTCAACCTCAAAGAGAGAGCGGAGACCGGCGGCACGTCGGAGCGGTTGAGTGGCGGAGCAAGATGAGTGGGAGGCGAGAGAGTCAGGGAGAGAAAGCAAGTAAAAAGCGAGAGCGTTTCTATTCTTATGTTATTTTTAAGTTTTATATTTCAATTAAATATTTAAAAATATAAAAATATATTAAAATAAATAAATATTGGGTATACCCACCGATATAACCGATACACGAAAGTTCCCCCCTAACCAATACACAAAAGTCCCCCATTATTTTTTTTTTGTCAATTTAATACAGAAACTTTAAATACTGTGTCACGGTGACTCAAAATCGGCACTTTGGTGAGCCCCGGATTAACCACTCTACCATTAGGCCAACACACACACAAAATCCCCCATTATTGCTATATTGTATTGATCCCATTGCCGGCCCTAATATCCGATCAAGTGCGAGTCAGATCAGGTAATGCCCAATTAGACAAACTTAATTAATTAAATTATTTTTCACGCTAACAAAGAAACATGAAGTTAGCTGGCCTTGAAAGCAAAACAATATAAACATGGTTATAAGTGCTATTATGTTCAGCTATTTCTTATGGATAAACCTTATTTTTTTTTTTTGGTGAATAACGAGAGATTGTTAAATATGATCCAACTTGGTCAACTATTAGCTTTTATTGATTTGATGGATAACCTCAGGCCTTTAATTTTTTTATAAGTTCTATCAATGACTATGCGACTCTGCCTCAACTTAACCTAGAAAAGACAAAAAATCAATTTTTTTCATATAAAAAGAGTCATGCTTTTAGATGACTTAGGTCGGTATCTCATTTTTATATCACGTCGGCAAATTGTGTGTGGACATATGTCATTTGTATAATGGTTCATTAAGATTTTATAGATTTAATGATATTGATAGTTAATTAATTAATCATTAAAAAGTAATAAAATCATATCAAAATTCACATTTATTTTTTTCTCTATAAAGAGGGTATAATATTGCTATATTTCCATCAACATTGTATTTAGACAATGACTCTACTTATTTTTTCATGTAATTTTAGTTTATGTAATTTTATGTTGGGTAAATATATCAACTACACACATTTGTAAAAGTATATACAATTTCATCCCATTTTTAAAATGAATACACAATATACCTATTTATATTTTTTTAATATATATTTATAGTGCAGTTTCGATCAGTTTGGTCAGTGAAATGACATAACACTGACTCCCAAACATAACAAACATGTGAATCAATATTTATAGTGCAGTTTCGTCGGTTTGGTCAGTGAAATGACATAACACTGACTCCGAAATATAACAAACATGTGAATCAATAAAAATGATTGTGAAATTATTTTCAGTGTATTGGATATTATTATTATGTTAAATTACTTTATATATCACTGAATCATGAATCATCGACCGGAGAGAGGATGAACGACCGGAATTTAATTAAAAATTCAAATTTTGAATACTAATTGGTCGACCGGAGAGAGGATTTTTAATACAATTTTAATTAATTCATATCTCGATTAAAGGAAACATCAAATTGATCGACCGGAGAGAGGAATTATCGGTATATATTTGTATAAGAATTAATACTAATTATTAATTCATGTCTCCGGTCACTGTAGACATCAAATTGGTCGACCGGAGAGAGGAATTATCGACTTGTTATGAAATGAAATTAATACTAATTATTAATTCATGTCTCCGGTCGACCGGAAACATCAAAGGGTCGATCGGAATCAACGATTTTCAATAGGAAAGAAGGATATATCAAATTAATTTAATACTAATTAATTTAAATTGAATGTATGATATTTAAATTAATATTTAAAGGTAATCTATGGAAATTTTGCAAAATATTGAAATGCTGTATGAATTTTGAAATATTTAATATTGAAATTATCCTTCATATTACCAGTATTAGTTAATAGTGTACAAAATAGTACTACGAAAAGTAAAACCTTACAAACTAAAATTGCGAGAAAAATTGAAGAAGACAAATAAATGCGAGAAAAATTGCGAGAAAAATTGAAGAAGACAAATAAATGCGAAAAGTAAACCAATAATTGAACCAATTCTCTCCTATTTATACAATCGATTATAACAAATACAAATCCAACAAATTGCTCTTCGCTTCGCTCCTCCAATTTTCGCTCGCTCATTTCGATTTATATTCAAAATTTTCAAATTTATTTCTTCAATCCGCCGGTAGCTATGTCTCAACAAGTAAGTTATTCGGATTTTTATTTATTTTCGACGTGTTTTGAATTTATTGTTGTTTATGATATTAATTTGTGTTTAGATTTATTATTGTTAATTTTGTTTAGATTTATTATTGTTTATTGGTATGGATAAATTATTGCGTTTAGATAATTAAATTAATTGGATAATTAATTTAGTGTTTTAATTTATTGCATAATTAGTATATATAATTTAGATAATTAAATTAATTGGATAATTTGTTTAGTGTTTTGAATTTATTGCATAATAAGTATATATAATTCGATATAATTCGTTTAGATAATTATTGTATAATTACCTATATATAATATTAATATATAATTGGATATAATTAGTTAGATGAAATTAGATGTTTTATATGATTTTATGGGTTTTTTATATGAAAAAATAAATGAATTAAAGGAATCCCTCTCTCCGGTCGATGAATTAAAGGAATTATATGAGAGAGGTCGATGAATTAAAGGAATTATATGAAAAATAGATAAATAAATGATTCTATGGGTTTTTTAAAAAAGCATAAATGAATTAAAAAATTAAATTAAGTTAAAATCCTCTCTAAATCGACCAATTCCTTGATTCCGGTTCATTCAAACATAATTAAATTAATTATTGATTCGGTCGAACGGAAACATAAATTATCAAATTAACAATGATTCGGTCGATCGGAATCTTGAATGTCGACCGAGAGAGGCTATTTTCAAATAGGAGAGCCTATTTTCGAACGGAATCTTGAATTATCAAATGAATTTAATACTAATTATTAATTGATGTCTCCTCGATCGGAAACAAGGAAATATCGATAGGAGACATAAAACTTGAATTAATTTTAGATGGATGTATCGATCGGAAACAAGGAATTTAATACTAATTATTAATTAATTTTTGTTTTAGAAATTAATTTTAAATGAAATCAATTAGGATAATTTTAGATTTATTAGGATAATCTTCGAATTATTGTTGTTGTTTTAATTTTAAATGAAATCAATTAGGATAATCCACGAAATTAATTTTAAATGAAATCAATTAGGATAATCTTCGAATTATTGTTGTTTATGATATTAGATTTCTTATTGTTAGTTTTATTTAGATTTATTATTGTTAAATTTGTTTAGATTAATTATTGTTAATTTTGTTTACATTAATTATTGTTAATTTTGTTTACATTTGTTTTGCTTATTTGTTTAGATAATTCGATTGTTTCTGCTATTTATAATTATAGGATAATTCGTTTAGATAATTGGATATAATTATTGGATAATTCGTTTAGATAAGTCCCGCATAATTCGCTTAGATAAGTCCCTTTAATTAATTTATTGTAAGAGACTTTAATTATTTAATTAGATTTTGATTAGATTGCTATTTTTTCTTATTTGTATATTTGATTAGAATGTATATTTGTTTTGTACATTAGAAAAATCATATTAAGACCGTATATTTCATTAATGTAATCTTGTATTTGTTATAGATGTCGGGATGGAAGAACATTATTGTTAGATATGGAGGCGGTGGGATCCTTCTTTATGTTACATTGGCGGTATCACCAAATGCCTTTGTTCGAATGGACAATGTAATTATCTCGGAGTTCATAGAGATGATTGATCAAATTATGTCGACAAATTCCGTTGATTACAACCTACCAACCGCATTATCTATCGAGATCTCGGGTGGTAGAATTATCAAATTACTTTTGAGTAATGATGATCAACTTTTCGATTGGCTCATGATGCCCAACTAGAGGTCTATGTGACTCACGATGCCGACACATCCCAATCGGAGCAAGAACTATATAGACCTTCGTTTGAGATACCATCCTCGTCAACATATGAATACACTTTCCAACACATATCGCTCGATCGTCGTTGACACAACAATTTACATCATCGATTGGTTTGATCGTCGATACATCTCAATATATGCCGCAACACATGGATCCATCCAGAATTGCATTTCCCAACATATGCCGCAACCACAACCAAGGGTGATACACTTGTTGAGGACGGCGATGACGACGACTACGTTGAAGAAGAAGAAGATGAAGCAGTCGGATGAAGAGGAAGAAGATCGCGAGTCGCTTGAAGTAGCTATGGCTCATTTGTAGTTCGACGACGCATGGATCCGCCGAGAGGTGGATTCGGGAAGCTTCTATCTACGATTATGCAGTAACACGCAAGCGCACGTAGGAGGCTAGAGCCGGAAGAAGTTGAGGAGATGAGCAAGCTGGCTAGTCCCTCGTTATTCCTCATGATGCTTGATTAATCTCTTTGCTCGTCCTCCGGACTCGGTTCCGAACCGATGAGTGAGCGAAGGTTCCATCTTGATGCAAGGGTGAATCAAGATATCCGGGGTATGGCATTTGGAACGTCGAGTAGAATTTGTTATTCCTCGATCCGATAATTCGAGGATTACATTCAAATGTCGATATCATAATCGGTGTCCTTTTCTACTACGTGCATCGCAAAGGTGGATTTTGGTTTGTCCGCAAGTTTGATGCTATACATACTTGCGCTACGTAACCTAGTGAATATCGGAGTAAGGAAGGTTAATGCCCGTGTAATTGCAGCATACATATCACGAAAAATACGCCAAGACGGTGAAGTGCTAAAGCCGAGGTCCATTATGGCCGATTTGCGGCGAGTACGGTGTACGTTACATACGATTGTAGCAATGCGAGCCGTAATAGGGCGATCGAGATGATATACGGTGGACATGAAGAATCATTTCAGCTACTACCGAGTTATCGCATATGTTACGGATGAGCAATCCCGATTCGATGGTGACTTGGATATTGGATCGGATGGTCGGTTTCGTCACCTCTTTGTCGCGCCGGTTCATGCAGTTGGTGTACACATTGTGCCTCCGACCCGTGATTGTAGTCGACGACGCACTTGAAGGGCCGCAATAAAGCGTATTATTCGTTCGTGACAAAGGACGACAACGAGCAAGTTTTTCCATTAGCTTATGGAATTGGTCCGATCGAGAATGATGTCTTATGGACTTGGTTTCGTCTCGACTACAAGTCGCTTATGGATCAAATCCGAGATGTTGATTGTTTGAGATGCCCATGTCAAGATAATGAACGCGTCAAGTGTGTCACCCCGATGCAACACACGGATTATGCTACTACCATCTGTGAAAAAATCACCCGTTTGGGCAACCATCCGCAGTTATTCCGAAGCCGCTTATGCGTGCAAGATGCACACTTTGAAAAGCGATGGCTATGTTAAAGTCTCGTGAAGGCCGATGGTAGTGGCGCATATACCAAGTTGGTGGAGGTTGGAGTGCGAGTGTGCTAGATCACGGTGCCCGTTAGGCGCTACGGTTTATGACATCGAACATTGTCGAATCATTCAATTCTCGAATATTGTGGGCTGAGCGATTGCCAATTTGCTCAATGATCGAGGCAATCCGTCACATTACGAAAAATGGTTCGATGAGAGACATGAAGCGAGAAAGAGGTGCGCGGTGAATTGACCCTTGAAGCAACGCGTAAGATGATGGTATCAATGGAACTATCACGCAGATACGATGTAGTGCCCTCATCGACTCCACTTTCAAAGTCAAGTACGGAAGCAAAACATTCGAGTCAATCTCAATACGCAATCGTGCGTGTTTGGAGTGGGACATGTATATGATACCGTGTTCTCATGTTGTTCTGACTATATGGTGCAATTTAAGTTTAATTATGTTAATTTTTTTGATCAAATTGATTTCACTTACATATAATTGATTATATAAATTTTTAGTCATAAAGGTCACCATATATCTAACTATGTGGGAGTACTACCATTCGCAAAGCTAGTCAAGCATACTCAGATCGGATCAATCTGTTCACCACAGTCTAGTTGGACCTGCTCCTCCGATGTTCTTTGGAATTACGTTATGCCTCCTAATAGAGTCAGTCGGGGCCCGAAAGTGGGTCGATATCGTCATCCAAATGAGTGGGATCGAGTAGTAGAAGTGGGTGCACTACGGACATGTAGCTTGTGTGGTAATGAATCTCATGCGCGTCGAAGTGTCCTTACTTATCCGAGACGAGTGACATTGTAATGAAAGAAAACATTCATGTAAAGATATTATTAACATTATTATTATTATAACTTAATCAAATTGAATTGAATTGAATTAAATTGAATTGAATTGAATTGAAATTGGAATTGGAATTGGAATTAGAATTGAAATTGAAATTGAAGTTGAAGATCATATTAAAATTAATCCATTGTCGATAAGATAATGTAACTAAGAATCTATTACATGATATAAAATAAATAAAATCATTACATAGTACATGCTAATTTCTACCTCTTCATCTTCCTCTAAAACTTATATGGATCACATATCTCATATATATTTCCACCTACTTTATGTCTATATGTTACAACATTAGGCGTACCCCATTCGATGCTCGGTGAACCGAAATAAGGCGTTCCACGGTCATGCACGCAAATGGACCATCAACAAATCGTCTTCCGGTCAAATACCTCAAGAGGCACTCGTGTAATAATCGCATCATTATTCCATGGTGGTATCGGTGGGAGTTAGCCTCGAACCATCTAGTGAAGATCGAAAGCGCCGCAATAATCTAGTCAGCCTGAGAAGTCCATCATCCTCGCATCCACTTGATCTTGGTCCATCCGCCAAATACGCGAGTCAAACAAAGACGCAATGACAGAGTGCATATCCACGCGTACTATCGCGAAAGCAGCGCTCGATGGCGCATGGGATGATGATCTATAAAATTAATATTTAGATAAAATAAACAAGGAAAATTTCAATTTTGCAATTTATTGTATTAAATAAGGTTACCGCGTGCACGTAACCATGATGTATAACCCGTCATGCCGAGGACAACTGCTATCCAATGCGGTGGTGGATTCCATGCCATAACAATGCTCTCGGGGTCATGATCACTGTTCCTCATGCTGGTCTTGAATGTAGGACGAAGCGTTGCGTGTACCTCGGACCATGAATTTTGCGAAACATCTATTCAACATTGAAAATTAAGTAATTAGAGATACTACATATATACTATATATTGATTGTATTAAAGACTTATGAAAAACCAAGATCAATGATGATTGTGTTTGATAATCCACCCCATCAATACGTCGATCCGGCATCGAGTCTCATCCTCAAATACACCATGAATAGATCGACGACACAGAAATTATTTTAGGGATACATATCAATATAAGTAGATGTACTTAAAAAGCGAAGCATATTGTATAAAAGCGTGCGTGCAGAACATCAAAGGCCTCGGCATTTCGATATGAGCGAAAAATGCAACTGGACTTGTCGATCGGTACCGAACAACCACCATTGCCTTATTTGTGTTGGCGGTAATTTATCAATATATCACGGATAATGGACGTGGCATCGGGCTATTCACGTATGGTGACCTCATTCTGATAGAAGGTCTCCGTGCCCGTTCACCTCTCCGGATCCCGAACTACAAACATTTAATTTAGAAAATGAAAACATAACAAATATAATGAAATATTATAAAGCGCCAAATATGAGACTTAATAGTTACCGTTGCTCCAGCTGCTGCTGACGGCTCGAAAGTCGCCTCACGGCGTCACGAGGCATCGGATCACTAAATAGGTCCGGTCCCGTCATGAAATGATGAGATGTAGTTCCGGATGGTACCATGGATGCAGTGAGTAAGCGGGGAGGGTATCATCGGGCACAGGCGATGCGATCTTTGCCTCGGTAGGCTCAATATGTCCACCGCCCTCGAGGACATCCGGACCGGGCGGTGATGTGGTCTCGATCTTCACCTCTCGTCGCCGTCGTCGGATGACGTGGGACATGAGGTGCGTGTGTAGCCGATCATCCCTATGTGTGCAACCACATCGAGTCTTCTAAGAGGTTTTCAAACCACTTTATCTTTGGAATAAATTTGTCTTGATAGACCTCTCGATGTGTTGCCCGCTGCTCTGTCCTCACTCTCCGGACAGATTCCGGATATATTCACGGATCCAACGGCGATCGGAAGGAACTAAGGCATACAGGTGCTCACCACCACCGCTCGATGAAGCTGCCTCCGGTATGTCTTCCCGTATCCGTCTCTCAGCGGATGGACGACTATCCACATATGGCGGCTGCAGCTCATCAACAACCGGAACCTCAACGAACCTAACCGAAGCGATGTCCTCGGGTGGGTCTCGGTGAAGGCTCGAGGCTCTGCTCGATGGAGACCACGAAGATCGGGATCCTCAACAAACCGTGAGCCCTCCTCGAACTCGGCGTCTACGCCGAGGCTCATCCACCGGATGAGACACACCACGACGAGAAGGGCGTAGTCCCCTCCTCAAAGGATTTGACGGTATAACAAAATTCACACCGAGTGGAGAGGGTGTGAGGCAGACACCCAAGATGGCGGTGCTAACCTCGAATGAGTCGGGGCTCGATCGATGTGAGATGATAATCGACCTACAATAAATTGAAAGATGTTATTTAATATTCTAATAAATAAAATACCTCATACATGATTTAAAATTATAATAAAATTGAGACCTCTTGCTCAAAAGAGACGTAAAGGCTAGATGAGGCCTACTCACGAACTTCCACCTCAACACTCTCGGATACGTTTGTGGGATTGATGTACGCCCTAGCTATACTTCCCAAGCTGGTATGATCTCGGTGACCAAGCATATAGTGCTCGATCGGTCCGTAAAAGTGGTGCGAGCATTAGGTTGACATCTGCGTCGTATAATATCTCAATATCGTAATCAGATGCCTCACGAAATCGGCAAAACGCCTCGGATCGTCGACCAATGCCCAAACCCAATCACTATTATCTTCCCGTCTGCACTCCAAATACGAATCCATAGAGGATAATAACGTGGGCCACACGTAAATAGTGGCGAAGATCTACATCATCACTAAAATCACTACTACAAAATCTATCTACTAGATTACGTAATGTAATCGTGTGCCCCCCAAAAAGGCTATAGACCTCAGCGTCGCTCAGTCGTAGTCTTGTGTGGGATCAAATGATGATGACCCAAATTGCGGTAGGTGACTAGAGCATAATCTCTAATGGAAAATATATATATCTTCCATTGATGAAAAATACATCTCCTGGATCGTGGGTTATATCGACGGGAGACTAAATGGTGCAAAGATAAACTAGACTTAGGCCGGAGTCGATCAATCGGATGACCAAAGCAAACCCCTAAACATATCTACCAACTCTTCGCCTTATCTAGCAAGACATTCCTAATATACTTAAAATAATCGGTCTATAATAAGTCTTTACATCCGCCATTACATTTATCGTGGTAGGCCTCAAGAAAGCAGGATCGACCTACAATTATATCAATGTCACATATTACACAACGTGACAAACCAACAAACTACTACTGATAATTATTTCATTTGTCTATAATTCGCATCAATAAACATCCTATCATACAAATATAAAAATAATTAGAACTCAATCTCTACAAATCACCTATCAAAAGCGCCATAATTAAGTGTCAATTTAACCATTCTAAACCATAAACACTATTTTTCTAGTTCAATATGACTAACTTTTTTCTATGACTAACTTTTTCTATGACTAACAATACAATATGATGCTATGACTAACTTTTTCAAGTTCAATATCACTAACTTTTTCTAGTCGTAAAAGAATCGGGAGAGCTAGCGAAGTTAGAGTAATAGCAACTCGAGATCAATGCTATGACTAACTATATTTCTTTATATTAGTAATGATCAACAAATAACAAATAATAAAACATGAACAATAAAACATGAACAATAAAATAAATACATTAGTAATGATTCAACAATGAAATAAATCGAATATCCATTTATAGTTCAATTCTAGCTTTAAGAAAAAATAATAGAGCCAATTAACATACTATTTATCCAATATTATAACTATGCTAAAATGTTAAAATAATATATCGAGAACAACTCATATCATAATATGCTAAAATGCATAGCTAAATAAGGAAAACTAATTAAACAACCGACTCATATTCAATCATATTATTCAATCACATATTTAGCAATATTTATCCAAAATATCATAATCGATTGTTTCAAGAGGAATATATACGAGAACATGGTAATTCCATATTATCACGTGTAAATATGGTTTCGCCTAAAATATGGTTTCCGCAATTTATTACAAAATTCAATTAATAACTAATTATTAGAAAATTAAATAAATGATTTGAATAAAGCTTCTCTCGGTCGACAGGAGAAGCTTTATTCGATTGTTTCCGACAATGAGCGTAAATTAGAGAATTACAGTGGGTTGTTCTTCACGCTTCACTTCACGGTGAATGAGTTCTTCGAGTTCTTCACTTCACGGGAGGAAATTTCGAGTTCGAAGGGAAGTTTTTAATTTGGGAAGACAAAGTTCTAAAAGTTTTGAATAATTTGGGAAGACAAAGTTCTAAAAATTTTGAATATACATACCGCGCTTTGTGCATGATTTTGGAAGAATTTTGTTTTAATGAAGAAACCAATGACATATTAAACGCCAACCACATTTTTCGATCAAGCATCGCATGATTCTCGAAAAAGACCATGGACATTTTGTTTGAATGTGCATGAATCTCGATGAAAAGACCATCCTCACATCAACTTCGTTTTCCGGAAAACTACAATAAATAAATGAAATGGGTATGTGTGGTAGCAAAATTTTCAAATGGATATTGATGGTACATTTTCTTCATAGTTGGGCATTTAAGTTCTTGCACCTTTTATGTTTATGCATTTTTTTAATTCTGTATTCAAATTAATTGTCATTTTGTTATTAAGTATCAATATTTTAATTGTATGGTAATATTTTAATTAATTATGAATTTTAAATATACAATATTTTATACTCCATCCGTCCTACTAAAAAGTGGCTCGTTTTTTTGGACCGTCCCATTAAAAGTGGCTCATTCCAAAAAACGAATCATTTTTTACATACAAAAGTGTTTCGAATTCCGTGAATCACTACTTTTATATAAAACATAATCCTCCTTATTCTTCGTGTTGAAAAGTAAAGTGTCACTTTTAACAAAACGGATGAAGTATATTTTTTTGTTAGATCTTTTAAATTAAATAAAAAATATTAGAGACAATACTTAGTTAAAAATAAAGCAGAAAAAAAATATGAATTAAGTTGGGCTGATGTTATTTATGAGAATAGAAATTAAGTAATAATGAGAGTTATGATGTGGAAGAGAGAGAAATATGTATATTTTTTTGAAAATTGGATTGAGGTTGGGGTTGGGTTGGGTTATGAATGACAAAAGTCTTAATGATTGAGTGGATGATATATATCTGGATTCGGATATAATTTACCCATCTCTTCCTTCTTAAGACACCAATGTCTATAAAGTGATAGATTTTCTCATTTTTATCATATTATATTTTCTATCTACTAGACTATCTATCAACCAAATTATAATTTCTCAAAGTAAAGAAGGCCTAATTACAAGGGCTAAGGCTTGATTTTGGTGGGAATGAGCTAGTTGAGCTGTCTCTGTAATGTTGGATAGAGTGGGGTTTCGGGATTAGATGTCATTAAACCAAGCTTTGGTAATATTCGAACCAAGAGTCGGTGGCGCCTGCCGTCGGTGGTCGATCTACCGCCCTTTCTTTGGCGGTTACTATGCTGGGCTCAGATGAAGTGTGAATAATGTGAATTCGTCATCCCTTTTTTAACTGGATCTTTCAACTGGAGTGTTAAATGCGGCTGTGGAGCTGGACCTCAAAACCAGTAGGGATCTCATTCTTGGTTTTCCCGCTCGCTGCCAAGTATATTGTGAGTTAAATCTTCATCTTTGCTAAGTTATTTAAATATTTTGCATCATCCTTCTCTAATTATTGCATCAGTCGAAAAAGAATAAGAAATTCTTCTGGGTTCCGACAATAGCTCCGTTCATATTAGTCATCATTTCCACCTTCGAGAGCCGCAATTGTAAGTACTTGAAAAATACCAAACTTGAATTTTCAAAACATAATTTACAAGCATTCGTAGTACTTTCTTCCGCAGCCGCTGGAGCTCCTCTCGCCTACGACCGCCGCATCAAGAACTCTAGCGCAGCGCCGCCGCTCTTCCCTCCACCACTCTTGCCTCCAGCTCGGTGTGACTGCGGCACTCCTGCTTGGTGCTCGCCTCGCCTCTACGTCCGGCTCACGGCTGTGCCTCCGACCGCCCGCGCTGTTCTCTTCTCTCCAGCTCTGCGACTCCCACCAGACTCGCAGCAGCAGTCACTTGCCTCAGCCTCAAGGAAACCGCATTGCCGCTGCTCCGCTCTCCTCCCACCATCGCATCGACGTCTAGAAGTAGCACTCCAACCACCCCACTCGCCTCAGGCTCCAGCTTCACGAAAAATACATATGGAATTTATTTTTCTAAAAAAACCTGTTATTTGGATAACCAAAAGATCGATTTGAATAACCAATCGATTTTTTGATTAACCGAATAACCAATTAGTTCGGTATACGGTATGGAGCCATACTATTTTTCGGTATCGGTTAATCAATATCAAACCTATTCTCACTCCTAAAAACCAGATGTGCCAAGAACATATATAGTTATTAAGGTTTAGATAAGCTCATTTGTTATGAAGCTTCGCTGAAGTCGTGCTCAGTTTTGTATTGCAGCTGAAGATTCAACAATCAATCTGAACGTAAAAAAGAGAAAACAAAAACAAGAGCAGACTTTGAACCAATGAAGACTAAACATGATCTTATTAAGGTTTTACCCTCGAGCAAATTGTAGCTGCAATATATTTCAAGTACACAAAAGTTCAGCAACAATATTTCAAGTTAGACAGTACGAGGTAAAAACTTGTCAACGGATATAAACCAACTACCAACTTGATACTTGACCGATCAGAACTCATCAACACAATGTACATATCTAACATTAAAGATATGTCAATAGACTACAACTCGGCATAAGACAAAAAATTACACTTGTATGAATTTAGTATAGTTTTTCCAATATACAGTTTGCAAGGTTATGTTGATCTCCATAAATAGCAAACCAGAAGGCTATATCTCTAACTGGTAGTTTTATCTCCCTAGCTATAAATACAGAAGATCTTTGATCCGAACAAAATTACAAGAACTCTCAATCTTACAAGCCATCAAGCCTAGACAATCTCAAGCTCTGAAATATTCATTTAAGTAGTCAGAAAACTTAACTCTCAAATGCTTAGTCTTCGATATCATACTTTAACTTCTCTATTCTATTTTCAAATTCTAAGCCCAACTCTTATTCAAGACTAGAGCGAGTGAGTCTAGTCTTACAATTGAAATTATTTTAAAGGCTCACTCTAGTTGGAAACTCATCTTTCGCACATCCAACAAGTCATAATAGTAAGTTGTGTAAGTGTTATCATATGTGAGACTGAAAACTGCTTATTGTAGTTGAAGATGTCTAAAACTGCACTTATAGGTCTAGCCATTATAACCAAGTGAATCATGGGTTAGGTGGTTCTTTACCTATTGAGATAGGATTTAGTTGACATATAAGTTTGAAATACTGCGAACCACTTTAAAAAGATAATTATTTTACTAATTTGATATTTATTGTACATCTTGAACTGTCATACAAACTGGGCAACACAAAAAACTCTTTTAAGTATTTGATAAAAACTTAGGTTAGGTTAATAACTACCTGAAACTGAATTAATATTACTTGTACTATGGTTGACAATTTTCGACACGACACGAATACGCATGAAATTAATGGGTTAGTTTTCAGTCTTATCGTGTTCCTGTCCTTACACAATAAAGACACGATAATTTTGTGTCGTGTTCGTGTCGGATCCGTGTCGTGTTCGTGTAACACGATAATTTTCATGTCGTATTCGTGTTCGTGTCGGATCGTGTCGTTTTCGTATAATTCGATAATTTTTACATATATTTAATATTAATTTAATTATATTTTATATATTTTTATTTCTTTTATTAATTTATTTTCTAATTTTGATTTGAATTTTTCGTTTTGTTCGTGTCAACACGAAAAAATAGTGTCATATTCATGTTCGTGTTGTGTGCGTATCAATATATTTCGTGTCGGACAGATCCTTAACTGGTCGTTTCGTGTTTGACCTTATCGTGTTATATCGTTATCGTATCGACACGATAATGATCCACACGCACTAATTGTCAGCCCTAACTTGTACAAACCTGATCATGTTTATTTAATTAAATAAAAATTTTAAACGATTATAAATATAGCTCACATTTCTGCACCTAACTTGGAGAAATAGTGATCCAATTAATAAGTTGTTAAGCTATCAACAAGAGTGTTATCTAATTATAGTTTCACTCTATTTCAGAAAAAGTCTATCCAAGCATGAAGGTTTCAGGTTACTTATATTTGACTCCTTACATGAGGCAGGAAAACAAAGTAAATTATCGTATATAAAAAGTTCAATAGGATTTACGGAGGATTACTATTTTGTTGTGCAGGCCCTTGGACGTGGATTCCTTCCTTTTGGCAGATCATGAATGGTTTCCATCCCACTATGGAGTGTATCGCATGAACATTGATGTGACAGTAAAATGATATTGTTTTGATAAAGTTTTATCATATCGATTATTATACCAGTTTCAATTTATGAAAAAATTATAACAATATTAAGTTCATGTATTTATTGATAATTTTCAAAATTTATGGGAAAAACCAAAATAAATTCAAAACTCATGTATTTGAAGACAATAACTCTTTAAAATTCATCTTAATGGGCACGCAGAAATTAAAATTTAAGTTTTTTAAAGTAATAACTTTTACCTTCACAATTATAATTTCATTTTGATGTTAAATATATTTTTCATTTTTTAAAGAATTGGCTGCTAAGCCTGCTATAGTTTATTTCTTAATAATATAATAATGGATCGTGTGATACAAAATTATCAAATAACAAAAGTATAATTTAATATAGACACTGCGCACGAACACGTTTTGATTTAGCTGAATCATTGCTGACGCCAGCGACAACCTATAAGAGCATCTCCAATAATACCTTCTCATTCTCAGGTTTTTGCTGACATCATCACAGACACATCATCATATTCCCTTCTCCTATTTTCACCCCCAACAATACCTTCTCAAACTCAGGTTTTTGCTGACATCATTATGGACCCACTTTTCACTCACTTTCAATTCATTCATTATCTATTCACAATTTTATTTAAATTTTATATTTATTATTCTAAATTTTATTCACAATTTTATTCACAATTTTAATCACAATTTTATTTAAATTTTATATTTATTATTCTAAATTGATAAAAATAAATTTTAATATTATTTAAAATTAATATCAAATAACTTAATTATTATATAAATATTAGGCGATGCTCTTCAGGAAGTAGGCGTTTCTTGGTCGGTGCTTCCTCCATCTATCTTGGTCTTTCTTGATGAGCGGAAGATGGGCTCGAACTTAGTAGTGATAGCACGGATGGAAATGGATGGATAGCTTGGAACATTCACTGGATATGTAGGATACTGTTGAGGACGAAAGTTGGAATTTTGAGAATCGAAGTTGGGATTTTGACAATAAAAGTTGGGATTTTGCAATTCGAAGTTGGGATTTTGTGGAAAGTTGGGATTTTGTTGACGAAAGTTGGAATTTTGAGAAAGAAAGTTGGGATTTTGAGGATTAGAGTTGGACATTTGAGAAGCAGAATTTGATCCAAAATATCCGTAATTGGACCAATCGAGAAATCGTTATTCATTCGATAATAGGAAAATGTTTAGGGAAGAAGAATTATTAAGGTAAATGGAGAAGAAAATATAAAAGTTGGTAGGAATGATGTTGTTTTAGAGATTTATATTTATAAAAGCGATTTTTATCAGTTGATCAACGATCGTATATCTAGTGGAAATTAAATTAAATTAAATTTATAAGTATTTGAAATCTTATTTTTTATAATTATGTACAAATTAAATTAAATTAAAGTTATCCATGCGGGGTGGGGGTGGGGTTGGCCGTAGAAAAAAGGTTGGTAGTGGGGGTGGGGTTAGCCGTAGGAAAAAGGTTAGTGGGGTAGGGGTTGGCAGTGGGGGTGGGTTAGCAGTGGGGTGGGGTTGGCCGGTGGGGTGTGGTTGGTAGTGGGGTAGGGGTTGGTAGGTGGGGTTGGGTTGGCCGTGGGGTAGGAGTTGGTAGATGGGGTGGATTGGTAGTGGGGTAGGGGTTGGCGGTGGGGTGGTTGGTAGGGGTGGGTTGGCCATGGATTGGTTGGCCGTAGGGGTGGATTGGCCGCTCGGTGCAATCCTTATTTTATTAATTAATTATATAAACTCGATTTTCTAATTAAATTAAATATATAATATTTGATTTTGTAATTAAATTAAATATGGTGAAAATTGAAAAAAATAATAAAAAAATCAAAAGGGGTCCACATTTTGTGTTGCATTTCAGGAGGTGTTTCCACCTTTTCTCTCTCATCTCTCCTCCCACTATCTTCTCACTCCACCCCCCAACGGTAATTATTGATGATGCATCCCCAATGCCATGCATTGGAGATGCTCTAAGAAAACGACCGCCTACCCAACCCCACTCCATCCCCACGGAATGTACGCAAAATATCTCTTTATATACGCCATCGGATCCCTCTCCTTCTGCATCATCATCTCTCTGATATTCTCATACACAATCCAAATCGATCATCAGTTACTCTCCAGCAACAAGAAGGCAGCGATGGCGGTGGCGGTTCCAGAAACCTTCTACATCTCCCACGGCTCCCCGACCCTCTCTATCGACGACTCCCTTCCTGCCCGCCACTTCCTCAAATCCTTCCAGCAGAAATGCTTCTCAAAGAAACCTAAAGCGATCCTCGTAATCTCGGGCCACTGGGAGACCTCCGACCCCGCGGTCAACGCCGTCTCCGGCCCGAGCGGCACGATCCACGATTTCTACGGTTTTCCCGAGAAGATGTACCGGCTCAAATACCCGGCCCCCGGCTCGCCGGATCTCGCGAACCGGGTCAAGGAGCTGCTACTTAAATCCGGGTTTGAAACGGTCCACGTGGACAAGAAGCGCGGTCTGGACCACGGCGCGTGGGTCCCGCTCATGCTGATGTACCCGGACGCCGACATCCCGGTCTGCCAGCTGTCAGTCCAGACGGATAAGGACGGCGCGCATCACTACCGCATGGGGAGGGCGCTGCGGCCGCTGAAGGACGACGGCGTTTTGATCATCGGATCGGGAGCCGCCACTCACAATCTGCGGAAGATGGTCCGCAACGGGAGGACTTCAGTAGAAAATTGGGCGAGGGATTTCGATAGTTGGATCAAGGAGGCGCTGGCGGAGGGGAGGTACGAGGATGTGAACAGGTATGAGGAGCTGGCGCCGAACGCGAAGATGGCGCATCCGGCGCCGGATCATTTCTACCCGCTGCACGTGGCGATGGGCGCTGCCGGGGAGGGTACGACGGGGGAGCTCATCCACCATAGCTGGACGCACGGGACGCTTTCTTATGCGTCGTATATGTTCTCTGAGAAGTCTAAATAGTTAACTTTTTCACTGGTTATTATTAAGGATTGGTGTGCACACGAGTTATTCGACAATGAACTGACGGTGTTGTAAGTTCAATTGTTTGAATTGGCCTCAATTGTGCTCTCATTGTATATCATTTAACTCGTTTTTTCACTTAATAGGGATTCGTAAAACTTTACTTTTTTATGATTAACATTTTTATTTATCAATCTTTTAGAATTGTAAATAACTATCATTTATTTGAAGAATTATTCTAATCTCATCTATATTGGTTGGATTAAAATTGATTGAGAGGATCTCAAAAGATTAAAATAATTCCGAGCTTTGGATATCCTCAAATGTTAATCCTTAAAGTAAACATTAAATTATAATAGATTAATTTTATATATTCAGCCTAATCATGATTATGTAAAGTAAATATCTCTTTAATGTTTTCATAAAAAAAGAGCTATGATCGTGGACGTTTGCTATTTGGAAATTCCTTGAAAAAAATAGCTGCATTGTGCAGCTTGATATATATAGAAGTATCTATGATGGATGAGGTATGTCTTCAAATCATAGTGTGGCTGGGAGCTTAACAAATCTTGAATATTATTGCCTGCAATCATATTTCCTAGTCTGCTAGTTTGAGGCGTATTAGTTCCATGTAATAAAAGTATATATGGTAAATTCCGCTCATAACGTAACATCATGGGCTGTATTATGAATTTATGATGAACGATCTTAAGAAAATCATCAAATCAACACATGAGATGTAATAGTATGCTCTGCACTATCACGTGATAATGGCGGAAAAAGAACACCATTTGGACTAATTTGTGAACTAAACTTAATGCCTTCAAGCAAAATAGAAGTATAATATGATGGGATATGGCCCAACCACTCAGGCCCACTGATAGGCTTCAAACGAGTGGGCTCTGACATTAGTAGCGGCACGCCAAGTTTCTCAAGACCCACCTTCAAACCCTAATCAACCCCCAAACCCTAATCAGGCGCCACCTTGCACAGAAGGCTAAGAGTCCCTATGGCGCGAAGGCTAAGAGTCCCTATGGGCAAGAGGAAGTCCCACATACTGAGGCTAAGAGTCCCTACATGGGAGGATCGGTTCGCCTTTAGGAGCCATCAGATATGTATAAATAGGAGTTAGATCGAAGGTAGAAGGGTTAGCAACTTCTTGAATACTAAGAGCTTTTAGCTATACTCATTGTAATCAAACCATAGTGAAAGCATTGAGGAATCACTCATCCGTGGACGTAGATCTCATTAACGATCGAACCACGTAAAAGCCTTGGTATTCTTTACTGCTTTACATAAATCTTGCATACTAACATATACTAGATTTATCATTGGCGCCGTCTGTGGGAACCTGAACAAAAAAGCTTCTTTTTTTCTACAACTTAATGGCAAGAACACGTGCAACCGCCGTCGATGCTGGCAACAACCGTGCTGAGGACGACCAGGTGGTCACTCAGTGCCATGGGAAGGAAATTGCAGATGCCACAAGCGGTCACACACCCGAGGGCCACATGGAAAACGTTTCCATACACCTCGGGATCACCGCCTCACGAGGTGAAGACGTCGACCTCATCGCCGGTGAGCAGGCGGTTCACCGGTCTCACGAAGCCCTCGGCGAGCCGTGTCCGAGTTCCTCAATGCCAATCTCGGCGATTCCAAAACTTCCTCCACGGAGGGCGAATGAAGCGGACACCTCTCGAGTGCCCGGCGCGAATCTGGCGCGAGGTCGCCACCCCACCGACGGGCGGTCAACGCCACCTCGGCACAATAGCCGAGAACGCGTACACCAATCCGCCGCCGAAGTCAATCACCTCGCCAAGGGGTCGCGACCATTCACCACCTGCCGCCGCATGCCGCTTCTCCACCTCGGCATGCCGCCCGAGAGCCGAGCGAGAATAGGAGAGAGGAAAGGCGGGCCGAACTCCCCGGAGACGATGAGACGCCGTTATCGGTCTCCCACCCTCCGAGAGAGATGGCAACGATCTCCGGGGTTCGGCCGAGCGGAAGAATCATCTCCTTTCTCCGGAGAGATTCGGACACGCCTTGCCCCGTGGTATAGGGCACCCAACATCGCCGCCACGATGGCCTTGGGACCCTCCGACTTCCTTTTCGCCACACCACTAACATGGCGAATCAAGGAATGGAAGATTTCCATATGTGCAAGATCTTCCCGAGGTGCTTGATCTCCAACGCCCGTGTTGGTTCACCTCGCTCGCCAAAAATAGTATACACCGCCTGTGATCTCATGGATCGGTTTAAGTGGCGTTTATCGAAAATGCCACCCCGCAGCCTTCGTCCGACTGTTCACAATCCGCCGAGGCGGGCGAGACGATGTCGAACTTCGTTTCGAGGTTCATCAAGGAGTCTCTCAAAATTGATGAGAGCAACGATCTCTACATCATCAACGCATTCAAGAACGGGATCCGACCCGCGCGAACAAGGAGATCACCCGTGAGAAGCGGGAGACGGCTAGTCGCCTGGACCTTGGTTGACAACCGTCAAAGGAGACGAATCGGGCCAGAAGAGGAGACCAGGACGGCAGCAGGACCGAAAGAAGAAGCCGGATGGCCGAGGTCGAGGCGTGAACGCCAAGTGCCTTTGAGAGAATCGGGAAGGCCCTCGAGTCCGTGCTCGGACCTCGGCCAATCCTCGGCGGCAAAGCACCTCATCCGCTCAAATCGAGGCGGAGATATTCGAGCTCACCGAGCTCTTCCCAAAGCCCTCCCATGAAAGGAGGATCAAAGAAGAGGTCAGCGGAGGAATATTGTGACTATCACCGGGGGTATGGTCACGATACCGAGGATTGCAGAAACCTAGGCTCGCAGATTGACGAGCTCATCAAAGGAGGAGCCCTCAAGAAATACCTCGGCCGAGCTCGCCAGGAACAAAAAGCGCAGAGGAATAATAACGGTGGCAACAAGCTGCGGGCCGGCCTTGGCGACCCGCCAAAGATGACGAGGACGAAGGTCCCAACGCTATGGAGCAGTCTATGCCATCACCGGACTCCCGTAGGGACGATGAGGTCGTCGTTAAAGAATGGCTTCGGAGGTCGGCCCGGGAGTCAAGAACAAGCGACTCAGGGATGTTGAGGACATCGTGTTCTCCAAAGATGACCTGTGCCCAAAATCATGCCCCACCAAGACGCCATCACGATATAAGCCGTGGTGGACAACAAGAACGTCCACGGGTCTACATCGACATCGGTGCCTCCGTCAACATTATCTTCCGTAGTATGCGGATAAACTCGAGGTCGGAGGAATTGAAATACACCCCGCCGTCGATTGCGGAGCTTCACTCAAGAGGCGGTTCAACAGAAGGTGTAATCACCCTTCCGATTCTGTAGGACGTGCTCCTGTGTCGGTCACAAAGGCCGTCAATTCTTCCCGGTTCGAGCTCCCCGCATACAACATCATCACGGGGAGGCGGCTCTATGCCACCAAGGCCGCCTCGCTTGGTATACCACCACCATCAAGATACCCACCCCGGTGGGAGTGCTAAGCATCGGGGTGACCAAACGGCGGCTAAAGAGTGCTCACGAGTCTCAACCCAAGATGTAACCTTGCCCCTGCATAGCAATTCTGAGAATCCTCGAGGTCGTCACCTCGGGACGACACGACAGAAGACCTCCGGCTATCTGACGACGACCCTCCAAAGTTGTCAAGGTCGGCGTCCGGCCCAACCGATATTCGGCGAGTGTCATGCGACACGAGGGAATACATGGGCGTGTTCGCGTGGTCCCCACTCGACATGACCGGAGTGTCACCCGAGCTCATAACTCATCGCCTCAACATTGACCCGCTACAAAACCGATTCGGCGGGAAGAAGAGGGTGTTTGCGCAGAGCTGCAACCAGTCGTAAGAGGCAAGTGACTCAACTCGTAAGGCAAGATCTTGTTGAAGTCAGTACCCACACGGATGGCTAATCGATCGTGTTTCAAAGCCGGGAGGGATTGTCACGGCCGCCTAATCCCGATGATGATTAGAGAGGCGGAGCTTGGAGCGGTGATACAACACATTCAAAAGAATAATCAAAGACTTCTAAATAATATTTATCGAACTTCGATAATCAACCTTATTTACAAGGCAAAAGTAATGTACAGATATAAGGCTACAAGTCCTTACAAAAGGTTCGATAGTTTGAACAGGATAGGCTGTCGATCTCAACATCTGATAATATTCAAAATATGCGTGAAAAGCATGTGAATGCATATATGACGATATGCACCCAAGGTTTCTTTCTCTCAAAATATTAAATACCAGTAGACCTCTGACTACTCAACACCTCTGCTCCATCACTATTGCCAGCTCAATCTGCACATTTAAAACAAATATGCGGTGAGTACAAATAATGCACTCGATTGGCTCATGCCGAAATAATTTATAAATTTTAAATTACTACGCCCCATCACAAGAATAATACACGAGGTTTTAATTTGAAATACTCGTGCTTACTAAATATTTACGCCATTTTCCATAAATATCGCAGCGAGCATTTTCCACGTATGTATGTTCCATATCCACCACAATAATCATTCACAACAATTTCTCTATTTGGAGAGGCCTCCTCTCACAGACGCGACCGTGGTCGAAAGTACCCTTTCAAAGACACAAAGTCACAAATAATCGGTGCACAAAATCCGGTCATCTCAAGCCACGGGATACGAATTCTCCATCATTCTTGGGGTCTTCCAAGAATACGAATTCAACATGTAATAAAGTGGGGCTACCTGACATTATGCATCAAATATCATTGTTTGGATACATACATAAAACATAAACATTTTGGCGTGTAATTAAATAAATCGGTTCATAAATATTTGCTTGCAATAAAGCATCATAAATAAATCATTTGGTAAATTCTACCGGTTTGAGTATAGTAAAGCCCACCTTTACTTTGGAACTTGAATTTCAATGTGCGTGCTTTCTTACTCCTAGATTTGCGTGAACTTCACGTCCCACCTTACATAAAATGTACGTTTAAATGCGTTGTACGCTTTTGAGATTTTCAAAGTTCATTCAACTTTGATAAATAAATTAATAATTCGAAGTTGCGATGATTCTTTATACGTCTTAATACGTCGAAACGACGCGTATATTAATAAAATAATTCTCGTATATCGAGAGAGACATAATATGATCTACAGTCTCATATTAACCCTTTAGGTTAAATAATTAACGTATAGTAACGTTATTCAAAAATAAATCGATTTTCAATCGATTTCATTTCATAAGGCTTTAATTATCGATTTTTCACGTAAATCGATAAATTTGATTAATATTTTCTTCCAATATTAATCTTTTAATACCTTAAGCATTATTTATGCTTCTAACGTTATTTAATATAACATTTCGTCGTAACATAATATACTATGTTTAATAATTCCCAAAAATTACCAAAATAATTTCCTAAAATTCTAATTAACTTAAACAAGGCTCCAACATTAATTTATAACATAATTATAACCTAAAGTCCAACATATGAAATTTCTACACCAAGGTATATATGTTCAATGGTTTCGGTTCTTTCAATTCTTTATACCAACATTTTTATTAAAAACCAATTAAATTACACTATACTTATATACTATAGTGTAACACTAATACATCATAACATTGATCTAAAACAACTAAATCATGCCTAATCTATACATGAAACTCTCGCCAACATAAAAATAAATGAGCAATAATATCCAACAATTTTAGTAATTTCCAATATCATCTAAGTAATATCCTAAATCAACAATATGCAATTAGATTTCTTAAATTAAAATTATACAACAACCTAGCATGTATCATGATTTTCGGTCATAATGAAAATTAGCATTGGATTTTTTTATAAATTTCACAATAATCACAAAAAGGCTTCTATATCATCATATATCATAAATTCATACTTAGATCATTCATTAAAATTTTCGATCACTATGAAAATTTTTCATAACATGATTAATTAAATTCTAAACATGCTACATGCTTCTACAATATCTTACTACACTTCATTAATTAAGAAGCTATCATGCTAGCATACTTTCATGATTTAATAACCATGCTTGAAATTGAAATCTAACCACTAGAAATTTAAAAACTTAGGGTATAATCGAAGCTCGTTCGATTTCTAACCTCGTTAACGGTATCGATTTGTTATAGGATAGCTAGAGCTCAAGCTAATGAGAAGGAAAGAAGAAGAAAAGGGTTTGGTTTTCAAGAAGAAATGCTCTCGGCAGAAGAAAGAAAAGAGAGAGGAATGAGAAATGTTTTAAGTGTGTTATGTGTTCTGTGGTTCAAAAGAATAAATATATACTTAGGTGATTAAGGAATGAAAATGCACACAACCATGTACTCTCTCGTCTCTCTCACAGAACAAATAAGAAAATTAGTCAAAGTGTGATTATGTCACACTTGAAATATCCCTTACACATATTAACTTCTTGGATAGCTTTATAAAAGTAAATTTTGGGAGAAACAATTTAATTGTTTCTTGTAGCCTAGCCATCGGCTACTGTGAAGGGGAAGAAAAGAAATTTTCAGATTTTTGCTTGTTGTATCACACAAGTGTATTTGATACACTCTATCCCAAAAATATATATACATCATCAAGATATTCTTATAGTCGAATAAATCGCTCCTCTCACAAATATATATATATCCCACTTGGTTACTTCTTGATTAGAGTGCAATTAGAATCTACTTGCATAAATTAATTCACAAGGTAGCAATTTATGCTCCAAATTGGCGATGAATGTGTGTATTGAACACAATACTCACACATTTTCATTCTCTGAGGTATATAATTTATTTCATGCTAATTATACATATATATATAATAATATATGTTTTAGATGATAACTTATATCATATGAAAATTATCGAATTAATCCATAGGTAGAAAACCCTATTTCTCGATTTAGGGTTTTCGAGAATCATAAATAATCAAAATATAATCCCAAAATTTTCTAGCATTAATTGATGCTAAATAATATTCAATTATATAAAAATAATCATAGGAATTTAAATACTATAATTCCTTGATCATTAGACTTGATTCTCAAGTCATCTCTAACGTTAACGTTTGAAAGCGTCTCAAAGCGTTAATTATCGACTCATCTCCAAATGGTCGTAATAAAGTTGTAATCACTTTATTAATTTATTCCAATGATTATGGAATTAAATTCTAAGCTTAAAACTTAGAAAAATATCACGAGCATATAAATATCGATACGTAATCGGCGTAGAATTAATCTGGTGAAATCGTTACATTCGTGATTTCTCAATTCACATTCCTTCGTGAATTGTACATAGGAATTTATTATTCCAAAATAATCGAAATCATTATTCGATAGTTAATCAAATTATCATAATAATATTCTAATTTACAATTTAATATAAGTAATTAGGCGTTTAAATAATCGTGGTATTACATTCCACCCCTTAAAGAAATTTAGTCCGAAATTTACATACCTCGAAAATATCGGGTATTTTTCTTTCATTCGTCCTCAAGCTCCCGTTGCTTCCTCTTGTCATGATCTTCCAAAGACTTTGGTAGTGGAATAGATTTGTTCTCAATTTACGAACCTTGTGGTCTAGAATAGCCGTAGGTTCTTCATTATAGCTCATATCTGGATTGAGGATCACGTCGTCTTGATGGATCACATGCTTCGGATCGCATACGCACTTGCTACGAGTTGTGATACGTGAAAAACATTGTGTACGTTTCCCAGACTTGGCGGAAGAGCCAACCTATAGGCGACTGGGCCTATTCTTTCTAGGATTTCATAAGGACCAATAAAACGGGGTCTTAATTTTCCTTCTACTCCAAACCTTATAATCCCTTTAGATGGAGAGACCTTCAAAAAGACTTTATCTCCATTTTCAAAATGTAGCTCAGATCTACGCGTATCAGCGTAAGACTTCTGTCTATCTTGAGCTTCTTTTATCCTTTACTAATCGGCGCACGATCTCAATCATTTAAACTTATAGTGTCGGGCCCTAAGATTATTCTTTCACCCACTTCATCCCGAGAAAGCGGTGATCGGCATTTTCTTCCATATAAGGCTTCATACGGGCCATATCGATCGTAAACGATAACTATTCTTGTAAGCAAATTCGATGAGAGGTAAAACCTCTTCCCATTTGGCACCTCGATCCAACACTCTGATTCTCGGCATGTCTTGAGTGTTTGGATCGTCCTTTCCGATTGTCCATCGGTTTGAGGGTGAAAGTTGTCTTTGAAATTTAACCGTGCCCAATTCTTTTTGCAAGCTAGTCCGAATCTTGAAGTAAATTTTGAATCTCTATCAGTGATAGTTTTCGGTACTCCATGCGGTACAATTTCCTTTACGTCTGGTGGGCTAGCTTATCGGACCGTGGGTGTCTGAATTAGCGCGAAAATGTGCACATTTGGTGAGTCATCCACTACTACCCATATAACGGTGTTCCTCTTTTAGACTTTGGTAAACCCGTAACAAAGTCCATAGCTATATCTTCCCATTTCCACTCGGGTATTGCCAAAGTGTAGCTTTCGTGGGGCGTTGGTGTAATGCTTTTGCTGGCGACAAGCAAGGCAGCTACAAAGAGGTATGTCTCTTTTCATACCTTCCACGAACTTTTCTTCAAATCTTGGTACATTTTGTACTACGGATGGAATTTGTGTAAGGTGTGTCATGAGCTTCACTCATGATTTCATTAGAAGGTTGTTGTTGTTTGGGATACACAATCTTCCTTCAAATAATAAAGCGTTGTCGGTCTTCTTGAAAATTTTGCGATCCTTCCCTCCTTACTTTGGCTCTTGCTTTTTCAACTTTTCCTCCATCCTTTGTCCTTCAAGGATTCTTTCCTAAATCGGGACGTCGAAGTGAGTGTAGCAATACTGACTCGTGATCGTCTCTGGTTGTTCAATCAATTGATCTTCGTCCTTTCAAACTCTTGATGAGTTTTTCTTCATTTTGAGGAGACATCCCAATTGGTTTTGACTCTTACGACTCGAGGCATCGGCTAGCGTTTGCCTTGCGGGTGATAGTTTATACCACGGTCGTAGTCTTTTACCAATTCGAGCCATCTTCTTTGTCTCGTGTTTAGATCTCTGCTTTCGAAAAAGTATTTCAAACTTTTGTGATCGGTAAAGATTTCACATCTTACTCGTAGAGATGATGTCTCCATATCTTTAGGGCATGTACTCTGCTTTGCTAGTTCGGATCATGTGTTGGGTAATTCAATTCGTGCGGTCTCGGTTGTCGAGATGCATAGGCTATCACTTTTCCATTTGCATTAACACACGCCTAATCCATTTTGGAAGCATCTGTATAGACCACGTATTCTTGATGCGCTTACGGGCTGCTAGCGAGGCGATGGTTAACTTTTCATGACGTCGAAATTCGCCTCACACTCATGATCCATGTGAATTTAATCCCTTTTATGAGCGGTTAGGTTATTGGCCTTGCTATCTTTGAGAATCCTTGATGAATCTCAGATAGTAACACGCCAATCGAGAAACTTCTAATTTCATTTTGTGTCCTCGCGATTTTCATTCTTGGGTCGCTTCTACTTTGGCGGATCAACTTTAATCCGTTCGGTGACACAATGTGTCGAGGAACATTACTTCCTTGACCAAAATTCACATTTGCTAAACTTAGCAAAAGTTGCTCATCTCTCAAAGATTTGATCTTGCTACGAGGTGTTCTCGTGTTCTTCTTCATTCTTTGAATAGATGAGGATGTCATCTATGAAGACTAAAACAAATTTGTCTAAGTATGGGTGGAACACCCTATTCATGAGATCCATGAATACTGCTTGGCGCATTGGTCGATCCGAATGGCACAACTATAAATTCATAGTGGCGTATCTTGTTCGGCAGGTCTTTGACACATCTTGAGCCGCGCCTTGAGTTGGTGATAGCGACTTGAGGTCGATCTTGAGAACACGCTAGCTCCTCGTAGGTGATCAAACAAGTCATCTATCCTTGGTAGTGGATACTTGTTTTGAGAATCATTTTGTTCGGTTCTCGGTAATCTATACACATCCTCAAGGAACCATCCTTTTCTTTACAAATAACAGGTGCTCCCCAGTGAAACTCTAGGTGCGATAAAACCTAGGTCTAACGACTCTTGGATTTGAATTTTCAACTCTTCCGGTTCTTTTGGAGCCATTACATGCGGTGCTTTTGACCTTTGGAGCCGATCAGGGTTCCAGTCGATGGTAAACCCAGTTGTTCATCGGGAGGTAATCTGGTAGATCTTGGAAAAACATCTGAAAATTCTCGTACAATCTCTACATCTTCAACTTTTATCGTTGTTCGATCTTCTCCGTTCAAATAAACAAGAAATGCATGGCATCCTTTCTTGTTTATCATACTCTGCCTTCAATCTTGATATAATCGGAATTTTCTTTCCCATTCGATTAGTAAAAGCTTGTAGCTTCTTGCCGGGAAAATGGAATGAAATTTTCCTCTCTTTACAGGATCGTAGTATGATTTTACGCTAACCAATCCATTCCCAAAATTATATCTACATCACCCATGGGTATTATGTTTAAGTTATTTGTCGAACCTTAAGTGATCCTAAATTGACTCTAAGTTCGAGCAAATATATGTAATGATCATAATCCCTCCTATAGGTGAAGAGATGTTCATATCTGGTTTGTTTTCTCGGATCTAAGTTCAATAGATCTACACATGTTCTTGCTACAAAAGAATGTGATGCCCGTGTCGAACAAAAGTATAGCAGTGCGTTGAGAAGTGTTCCCATACCGCGAGGTTTCCTGGTTTTGTTCATTGCCTCGGTCTGAGCATATGCTCGCTTGAGCCGGCCGAGGCCGACAGGCGCCTGTCTCTATTGATTCTTTGTGGCTGCTGCTGCTGTGGCGTCATTGCTTGATTCGCCGCTGCGGTGGTTGTCGTTGTTGTTGTTGATGAGGTTGTTGCCCTTTGTTGTTGCGGTGGTCGTTGTTCTGATTGTGGTGGCGAATAGCCACGAGGGTTGGGCATTGCCGGTGATTTAGCCGCCCCCGTGCGTATCCGGGCAACTATTTGCGTAATGCCCCTTCATTCCGCGCTTAAAGCAATTTACAAACGGCAAACTCCTTTGTGAAACTTTTGGCACTTAGGGCGAGGAGTTGTCCTTGCTGCTCTTGTGATCCTCCCGTGCGAGGGGTAAAGGCGGTTTCTTCCATCCTTGTCCTTGCGATGCAGTGTTTAGTGCCACGGCCGTTTGTTATTCGTATTACCAAAACTTCCCGATTCTTGTTATTTCCAAAATTTCCTTCCATTTCTCTTCCCTTTGTCCCTATGTTCGATATACGTATGCGGATTGACTTTTCTTACGGCATGGTCGCTCGATGTCAAAGCTCGTCCAGGAGCTTGATTGTAAATCGATTTCCATGGTAGCTAGAGACATTCTTATCTCGACCTCGTCGGACCTAAACTTTTACGCCATCTTCATATCCGTATTCACGATCGAGGGCATATCGGGACATATCGCAGAAAGTGCGATCATAATCTATTACGGACATCTTTTCTGTTTGATTATAAAATTCTTGTTCCTTCCTTTTCCGATAACTTTTCGAACGTATTTCTCATCTGATTCCTCTTTAAATTCTTCCCAAGTGAACTCATTCATCCGATCCTGCGGTAAAATCTTCCGTCAAGACTCCCACCAAAAGTCGGCGGTCTGTCGGTTGAAAAATGTCTGAGACACCGTTCGTGTTGTGCATCGAAGAAAATCAAATATCATTTCCATAGCCCTTATCCATTGCTCGGCATTATCGGGCTCCCTTTTCCATCAAAGAAGGTGGGTTACGCCTAAGAAATAATTCTTGATCCTACGATCGGGTGGAGGTGGTGGTGGTGGTATATTAGCGAGGTTACACAGAATTCTTCCTCGCCTCTACCTCTTCCCCTTCCCCTACCTCTTTGTGCGAGGATCCCGTCTTGGCGGCATTACATTGTTTAAACATCTGATAAATATTGAAAATCATTTTCACAATTAACATATACAATATCATCACACAATTTCTTTTGTAAAGCAGCTTTAAACCAAGCTATCCATCACAATAATCATTTCTGCCGCAAAAGCCCGCTTCGGGGTTATCAGATATATACATCATAAAATTTGTGCCTCAAAGAGGACTATTTCGTACAACAGATGATATAAAAGAGATAATGTACATAGATGGCATTTCAAAAGCTTAACCCATAGAACAACATACGGGTTTGCATAATAATACAAAATACTAGTGTTCACTTCCCTTCATCAAAACACATAAGCAACCTACACACATACTGGACTATATACATACAGACTAAAGTCTAACAAATTTGGTCATCGGGTGCATCACTCGTCGTCGTCGATCCTCCTCGGGATCCTCCTCATCATCTGAATCATCATCATCCAATCATCGTACGCCTCGAGTCGTCCTCACGGCGGTACTCAGACGGTCTGCTCCGTCATCCCAACCATAGGAATGTCTCGGATCGGATCAAGTCATCACGATCATCATAGACTCTAATCACGGCCGTGCAGCGTCTGGCTCTGGCTGGCGGTGGTGGCGTCATAGGCGGCAAGATAGGGAGGCGGTGGGTGTATGGGGTGTCCAATCGGCAATGGAAACACCGGCATCCCCAATGCTGGGCCGAGGGCCTCTCTCCTCTGCAAGCTCGCCTCGTCCTCCGGGAATCTGGCACTACTGGGTCCACTCGACGAGGTACCTCCAAGTAAAGCCATTCGGGTGACTCATCCTCCACGTATACTCCTCGGAGGGAGGTGCAGTCCTCGGGGCTACCAGTGAATCAAGGCGTGGGTTAAATGGCTCACAAATCTCGGAGATCCGCTGTCGGTCATAGTCCCTCCCAAGCAGTAGATGTAATCTCCGATATTTCCGTGCATAGTCTTCCCGGTCGATCGGTAGCCGCATCGAAGACGCTCACGCCATCAAGTCTGTCACTCCATGCTCGTGCGCCTCCTCCAAAGGTGTGAAGGTGGTGCATGAGGAACTCTCCGAGATCATCTCCCCAAAGACATCCGGTAACCACGGTACTATGAATAATCTCCTCCGGGTGGCCCTCGGTCCAAGTCTGCGTCTAGTGGTGTGTCGAGTCCTAGCCATCTGTCACAGACAAACGAGCATAAGACAACTAAATAAGGATAATCGATGCATAGATAAAAATAAACTTAACGCATCCAAGCAAATAGGATAACTGGACAGGTCTATAAAGCAGATAAACAATCCAAACACATCTGATAAACAGATAATTGTTATATGGAAATTGTTCTCATATACAACGCACGTTGTAGCTTTCCTACCATACTAGGAAACTTACTATCTAGCAGCATAAAAAAATCTTATCATATAACTAAATTCTAGTTTTATATTACCACGAGCTACTTCCACTGGCTCTCATGAATTTTGGTGAAGGAAACAGGGGATCTTCCCTTCATAATAAATAAATTACAGTGTGTTAGGAGTACGTAGGCGAAAACCGTTCGTCAATCGGAGTTCAAACGAAGGAGATTGGACCAAAATAAATTTGCTGCGCGAAGCAGTTCGCCTTTGCCGGGGTGAAATGGCCGAGGTGGAACTGTACTGGCCTCTAGCGAATTTTATACAAGGAATCAAGAGTTCGGTCCTTCAAAAGAAATATAGTACAGTGTGTTAGGAGTATGTAGGCGAAAACCGTTCGTCAATCGGAGTTCAAACGAAGGAGATCGGACCAAAATAAAATTACTGCACGAAGCAGTTCACCATTGCCGAGGTGAAAAATTCCGAGGTGAAAATTCCGAGGTGACGAGGTGAAAGTTTGACCAAGTCAACGCCAGGGTGAAAAATTGTGAAGTCAACTCGGCGAGGTGACGAGGTGAAATTCGGTGTGAACCGACGGTGAAAAATTTCGAGTGAGGTGACGAGGTGAGAAATTCGAGGTGAAAATTCGAGGTGAGCCGACGAGGTGAAAAATTTCGAGGTGAAAATTCGAGGTGAACCGACGAGGTGAAAAATTTCGAGGTGAGCGGCGAGGTGAGAAATTCCGAGGTGAGCCGACGAGGTGAAAAATTTCGAGGTGAAAATTCGAGGTGAACTGAGCGAGGTGAAAAATTTCGAGGTGAACCGACGAGGTGAGAAATTCGAGGTGAAAATTCGAGGTGGTGAACCGACGAGGTGAAAAATTTCGAGGTGGTGACGAGGTGAGAAATTCGAGGTGAAAATTCCGAGGTGAACTGTACTGACTCTAGAGAATTTTGGATAAGGAATCAAGAGTTCGGTCCTTCATAAGAAATGTAGTACAGTGTGTTAGGAATATGTAGGCGAAAACCGTGCGCAAATCGGAGTCCGGACGAAGGAGATCGGACCGAAATATAATCACTGCGCAAAGCAGTTTGCCTTTGCCGAGGTGAAATGTCCGAGGTGAATTGTACTGACTCTAGCGAATTTTGGAGAAGGAATCAAGAGTTCGGTCCTTCATAATAAATGTAGTACAGTGTGTTAGGAATATGTAGGCGAAAACCGTGCGCAAATCGGAGTCCGGACGAAGGAGAACGGACCCAAACAAAAACACTGCGCAAAGCAGTTCGCCTTTGCCGAGGTGAACTGTCCGAGGTGTGACGAGGTGACGAGGTCAAATGCCTTGGTTTTTATTTTGAGCTCTCCACCTAGCTCAAATGCCTTAGCTTTTATTTTGAGCTCTCCGCCTAGCTCAAATGCCTTAGCTTTTATTTTGAGCTCTCCGCCTAGCTCAATGATTTAGTTTTTATTTTGAGCTCTCGAGGTCGTCATGCTTCCCAAATTCGGCATTTCGAGGTCGGCACTTCGAGGTCGACGCCGCTTTTTTTTGTTTTTGTTTTTTTTTAGGCTTTTAACCTTCTAATCCCATAATGGAATGAAGTTCTTCAAATCCATTTTGCTTCGTTCTCGCAATGGGATGAAATTCAGTACATTCGTCATTTCTATGTTCTTTCGTAACTCGTGAACATGCTTCTTATTACGTCTATGTTCCATTCGGGATGACATAGGCATTAATCAAAATCAATATTGAGAAATGAGAATAAAATATAGCGAACATAGTTCGTTTTAAACATATGCATTTCTGTGAAAAATCTTGATCAATAAATCAATCATGGTTATTCTGACCTTTCTCATTTCATTGGTCGATAATGTTATATCGACAATAAATCAAATTCATAAATCATTTGTCGATAATGTTCTATCGACAACAAATCAAATTCATAATTCTCAAACTTTTCTTTTCAAAGATGAAAATAATTTACCTTTTTCGGTTGAAATTTGGATGTGATGGAGTGTTGGCGTAGAATGATGATTTCTAGAAGTATAGTGACTCGATCTAGACTTAACTTTTGAAAGAAAGTTTAGGGTTCAAAAAGAGCAAAGCTACGATACCACTCTGTCACGTACCGCTCTAATCCCGAGGACAGTTAGAAGGCTGGAGCTTGGAGCGGTGATCAACACATTCAAAAGAATAATCAAAGACTTCTAAATAATATTTATCGAACTCGATAATCAACCTTATTTACAAGGCAAAAGTAATGTATGAGATATAAGGCTACAAGTCCTTACAAAAGGTTCGATAGTTTGAACAAGATAGGTGTCGATCTCAACATACTGATAATATTCAAAATATGCAATGAAAGCATGTGAATGCATATATGACGATATGCACCAAGGTTTCTTTCTCTCAAAATATTAAATACCGGTAGACCTCGACTACTCAACACCTCTCGCTCCATCACTATTGCCACTCAATCGCACATTTAAAACAAATATGCGGTCGAGTACAAATAATGCACTCGATGGCTCATGCGAAATAATTTATAAATTTTAAATTACTCGCTTCATCACGGTAACACACGAGGTTTTAATTTGAAATACTCGTGCTTACTAAATATTTTACGCCATTTTCCATAAATATCGCTTGGCGAGCATTTTCCACGTATGTATGTTCCATATCCACCACAATAATCATTCACAACAATTTCTGCTATTTGGAGAGGCCTCTCTCACAGACGCCGTGACCGACAGTACCCTTTCGGCCTACAGTCACAAATAATCGGTGCACAAAATCCAGGCCATCTCAAGACGGGATCTGAATTCTCCATCATTCTTGGGGTACTTCAAGAATCTGAATTCAACATGTCATAAAGTGGTATTACCCAACATTATGCATCAAATATCATTGTTTGGATACATACATAAAACATAAACATTTTGGGCGGGTAATTAAATAAATCGGTTCATAAATATTTGCTTGCAATAAAGCATCATAAATAAATCATTTGGTAAATTCTACGGTTTGAGTATAGTAAAGCCCACCTTTACTTTGGAACTTAATTTCAATATGCGTGCTCTTACTCCTCGTTGGCGTGAACTTCACGTCCCACCTTTACGCAAAATATGCGTTTAAATGCGTTGCACGCTTTTGAGATTTTCAAAGTTCATTCAACTTTGATAAATAAATTAATAATTGAAGTTGCGATGATTCTTTATATCGTCTTAATCGTCGAAAGCGACGTATATTAATAAAATAATTCTCGTATATCGAGAGACATAATATGATCTGGTCCCATATTAACCCTTTAGGTTAAATAATTAACGATATAATAACGTTATTCAAAATAAATCGATTTTCAATCGATTTCATTTCATCAAGGCTTTAATTATCGATTTTTCATAAATCGATAAATTTGATTAATATTTTCTTCCAATATTAATCTTTTAATACCTTAAGTATTATTTATGCTTCTAACGTTATTTAATATAACATTTAAATCAGTAACATAATATACTATGTTTAATAATTCCCCAAAATTACCAAAATAATTTCCTAAAATTCTAATTAACTTAAACAAGGCTCCAACATTAATTTATAACATAATTATAACCTAAAGTCCAACATATGAAATTTCTACACCAAGGTATATATGTTCGATGGTTTGGTTCTTTCAATTCTTTATACCAACATTTTTATTAAAACCAATTAAATTACACTATACTTATATACTATAGTGTAACACTAATACATCATAACATTGATCTAAAACAACTAAATCATGCCTAATCTATACATGAAACTCTCGCCAACATAAAATAAATGAGCAATAATATCCAACAATTTTAGTAATTTCCAATATCATCTAAGTAATATCCTAAATCAACAATATGCAATTAGATTTCTTAAATTAAAATTATACAACAACCTAGCATGTATCATGATTTTGGTCATAATGAAAATTAGCATAGGATTTTTATAAATTTCACAATAATCACAAAAGGCTTCTATATCATCATATATCATAAATTCATACTTAGATCATTCATTAAAATTTTCGATCACTATGAATATTTTTCATAACATGATTAATTAAATTCTAAACATGCTACATGCTTCTACAATATCTTACTACACTTCATTAATTAAGAAGCTATCATGCTAGCATACTTTCATGATTTAATAACCATGCTTGAAATTGAAATCTAACCACTAGAAATTTAAAACTTAGGGTATAATCGAGCTCGTTCGATTTCTAACCTCGTTAACGGTGTCGATTTGTTATAGGATAGCTAGAGCTCAAGCTAATGAGAAGGAAAGAAGAAGAAAAGGGTTTGGTTTTCAAGAAGAAATGCTCTCGGAAGAAAGAAAAGAGAGGAATGAGAAATGTTTTAAGTGTGTTATGTGTTACGTGGTTCAAAAGAATAAATATATACTTAGGTGATTAAGGAATGAAAATGCACACAACCATGTACTCTCTCGTCTCTCTCACAGAACAAATAAGAAAATTAGTCAAAGTGTGATTATGTCACACTTGAAATATCCCTTACACATATTAACTTCTTGGATAGCTTTATAAAAGTAAATTTTGGGAGAAACAATTTAATTGTTTCTTGTAGCCTAGCCATCGGCTACTGTGAAGGGGAAGAAAAGAAATTTTCAGATTTTTGCTTGTTGTATCACACAAGTGTATTTGATACACTCTATCCCAAAAATATATATACATCATCAAGATATTCTTATAGTCAAATAAATCGGCTCCTCTCACAAATATATATATATCCCACTTGGTTACTTCTTGATTAGAGTGCAATTAGAATCTACTTGCATAAATTAATTCACAAGGTAGCAATTTATGCTCCAAATTGACGTGAATGTGTGTATTGAACACAATACTCACGCATTTTCATTCTCTGGGAGGTATATAATTTATTTCATGCTAATTATACATATATATATAATAATATATGTTTTAGATGATAACTTATATCATATGAAAATTATCGGAATTAATCCATAGGTAGAAAACCCTATTTCTCGATTTAGGGTTTTCGAGAATCATAAATAATCAAAAATATAATCCCAAAATTTTCTAGCATTAATTCAATGCTAAATAATATTCCAATTATATAAAAATAATCATAGGAATTTAAATACTATAATTCCTTGATCATTAGACTTGATTCTCAAGTCATCTCTAACGTTAACGTTTGAAACGTCTCAAAACGTTAATTATCGACTCATCTCCAAATGGTCGTAATAAAGTTGTAATCACTTTATTAATTTATTCCAATGATTATGGAATTAAATTCTAAGCTTAAAAACTTAGAAAAATATCACGAGCATATAAATATCGATACGTAATCGACGTAGAATTAATACAGCTGAAATACGTTACACATTCGTATTTCTCAATTCACATTCCTTTGTGAATTGTACATAGGAATTTATTATTCCAAAATAATCGAAATCATTATTCGATAGTTAATCAAATTATCATAATAATATTCTAATTTACGAATTTAATATCGTAATTAGGCGTTTAAATAATCAGGGTATTACAGGGATGGTGCATGTGTGTCGACTACACCGACCTCAACAAACACTGCCCGAAAGATTGCTACCCTCCCGACATTGACAAGAAGGTGGAAGCCTTGGTGGGCCATGAGACCTTCACTTCCTAGATCTATACAAAGGGTACCACCAAGTCCTAATGAGCTCGGAGGACGCCCCAAAGACAAAGATTCATCACCGACTTGGTATCTTTGCGTCTGGGAAGATGCCGCCGCCTGAAAAGCGTTGGGGCTACCTATCAAAGAATGGTGGGCGCCATATTCAAAGATCACATTAGGCGGATCGTCGAGGTCTCGTCGGCGACATCGTGGTCAAGAGTCAAAAAGTAGAGCTACCGACGACCTCGTAACTATCCTTCACTCCTCGAGTCGCCCAACCTCAAGCTCAACCTCCAAGTGTACATTCATGGTGAGGACGGAAAATTCACGGGATTTGGGTTTCTCGAGAAGGCACAAGGCAAATCCCACTAAGGTGAAAAAAGTGCTTGACATGCAGTGCGAAGACCGTCAGGAGATCCAAAACTCTTTGGGTGTCTAGCCGCCTCAGCAGATTCTTATCTCGGCCGAGAAGCCGCTTCTTCAAGATCTTGAGGAGAGCTCGGGACTTCGCTGGCGGGAGGAACACCAGTCACCTTCAGCACTGAAAGAGTATCTCGCCGACACCCACCCCGACCGCCCGAAAGAAGGCGAGCTCTCTCTTTGTACTTGGCCGCCTCTGACGAGGCAATCAACGCGGTATTGGTCCGGGATGAGGTCGGACGACAACTCCCCATCTACTTCATCAGCCGAGCTCTCAAAGGACAGGAGACAAGGTATACCACCTCGAAAAGGTAGGCCTTGGTGAGCAACGCCAAGCGACGCCCGACCCTACTTCCAAGCCCATTCCGTCCGTGTACTAACCGACTTACCTTTGAGAAAAGTCTTGTCAAAGCCGAGTCATCCGGACGTATAGCAGTGGGCTTGGAGCTCGGCGAGCACGACATCTCGTACTCCCCCAGGCCGGCCATAAAAGGGCAAGCTCTCGCTGACTTCCTGGTGGAGGCCAAATTCACCGAGGTCGGCTCTACCAGCGAGGTCGCCCCAACGCCCGCCCCCACAGCGGAAGAATCCACCCTTAATCCGCCTGATGATTGCTGGCAGATGTACGTGGACGGAGCCTCATGCAAAGCAGGCGTGAGTAGGCATCATCCTCCTCGGCCCAGACAAACAAGAGGTGACCTATGCACTTCGGTTCACCTTCCCGACCACAAACAACGAGGTGGAGTACGAGGCGCTAATCTCAGGACTCCACCTCGCTAAGGAATTGAAAGTGGACAAGATCCAGATCTTTAGAGATTCCCAGATCGTGGTGAACCGGTGTTAGGCAAACACGAGGCGAGGAGGACCCAATGAAGCAATACCTTGAGAAAGCGAAGGAGATCCGACCTCGTTCAGTACTTCAAGATTCATCGTATCCCGCGAAAATCTGAGCGATATCCTCGCAGTTAGTCGCATCGTCAACAAATCCACGGTGGAGGAAGTTCACTCCGAAAGCATCACGAGTCACACATCGGCATCATCACCAAGTAGAGCCGGGCGGATGTCTCCCATAAAGGCTACACGGAAGACGACGACTACCTCAAGATCGGCTCGAAGCGAAAAGATGATGGCGAAATCGGAAGTACCTCATACACGAGGCGCTCTCACTGGAAGTCTTACCTTGACCCTCCCGAGGTGCCTCGGCCGAAGAAGCCACTACTTGCTCAATGAGATTCACATGGGATCTGCGGAAGCCACATCGGTCGCGAGCTCTATCAAAGAAGACGCCGAGGTCGATATTACCGCTTACCCTCATTCAAGATTCGGCCGAGCTCGTCAAAAGTGCCGTGCCGAACTTCACTCCACGCCAAAAGTTGCCCTGCATCGATCCGAGCACTGCAGAGCCGTGGCCTTTCATGCGGTGGGGATCGACATCGTTAGCCCATTCGACCGAGCACCGGAAGATCCGGACCTTCGTGTGGAAGAACATAGTCCACCGCTTGGCATACCGCACATTCGATCTCGGACAACGGCACCCGGTTCGTCGACAAAAATTTCGAGGAATGGTGTGAAGAGCTCCGGATCGAAGCAGCGTTTCCCTCGATCGCACACCCATGGCGAATGGTCGATCGAGGTGACGAACCCACGATTGTACAAGGATGAAGAAGAGGCTAGACCGAGCTAAGGGTGATTGAGTGAAAATCTCCCCAAGTTCTCTCGGTCCTGAGCGACACCTCGGACTTCGCACGATAAACCCTTTCGTTTGGTCTCACGGGACCGAGGCCATCATCTTGGCCGAGATCGGCGCACCAAGCCCGCGCACTCTTCACTTCGACCGGCATCGGAGCGAGGAAGACTGCGTGCCAACCTTGATGCTCTCGAGGAGAACGCGAGCTCGTCTTCATAAACGAAGCAATCTGAGGCCAAGTCGCACGATACTACAACAAAGGGTCAAAGCCTCGCGACTCCAAGTAGGCGACCTCGGCCTATGAAATAATGAAGCCCAAGAGAGCCGGCGTCTTAACAAGCTAGATCCGACATGGGAAGGCCCATACCGCGCTCACGAGGACCTCGGCAAAGGGGCTTACAAGCTAGCTCACCTATCGGTGCACTTATCCCCGAACCGCATATCACTCATTTAAGGAGTGCTTTACATAGCTTCGATTTCGGATCGACATCATGTTAGTCCCTTATTGCTTTACCAGTGCGATGTTATTTACCTCCCAATAAAACGTTTGTTTTTCCGGAATAATATTTCACTGCCTCGCCTTATACATATGTGAACATCTATTTGGATATACCACATTTAAACCTTCACGAGGGACGCCTTCACGAAGATGAAAAAACCCACTAAGTAGGGTACTCACTAAGCGCCCGCGACTCACTGATTACTCATTAAATTGAACGTCTAAGTGCAAGGCATACATGCAACTCATTAAATTGAACGTCACATGCAAGCATACAAATCACTCATTAAGTTGAAGTATCTACATGCAAAAGACATCCGGATCGGATCTCGTCAAATTATGCCCCTTTATTTGGGAAGATATACATACAGATACGATCTAAATACATTTACGACCAAAACGAAGTCCTAAGCTATGTTTGTACCTCTCAAGGGAAAATATACACTTTAACGAGTCTAAATACATTTACGACTACATACAAAGTCTAGCTATATATAAACTCATTCGGGCTTAGAAGTCGCCTGCGTCGGGACTCATCAAGCCGCACGATTCGAACAAAATCTCCGGGTCACGATGAATACCGAACGAACTCGGTGCCTCCACCCAATCAATGAGGTCAAGACCACCCTGCCCGCCTCGGGTGCACTCGAGCCAAGACAGACGGGTTCCCACCCAAGGGCATTCCTATACCCGAGGTCACACTCGGCCCTCGAGCCCGACGGGCGCGGGATCACGATCTCGCCCGACCGCCGCCTCCACGCCGACTGATGTCCGGGTGCCTCGACCTGCCGAGGACCGCCTCTAATTGTTCCCTCAGGGGACCCATCAGCCGAGCACTTCGGCATGATCGACGAGCCGCCTCCTCCTCGGGTTCTTCTATTATGGACCGGTGGAGCCCGCTGTGGACTCGGCTGCGGGGCATGGCATCTGTGGTTCTGAACGATCTCGTACATCCGCATGTACTTCATGATGGAGTTGAGGCGATCTTTAAACTTTTACTATTAGGCCCTCCTCATCCCTCAAAGCACCATGCCTCCGCCAAGAAGCTCGAACTCGGTCGTCCACACGATATGGTAGTTCCACCAGATCGGTAGGTCACCTCTCATACTCGCGTGCTCCTCCGAGATCCGAGCTAACCTCCGCCGTCACCGGCTGCTCCTCACATTAGATCGGCGTCCTTGGATCACATCGCGGATAAGTCGCCCCCGGACTTGATAGTGTGATCGTTTTTAGAGCCTCGCTCGGCCGGAGGCGGGCCACTCGATCGGCCTCTTGCAACTTCTTCTTCAAGTCGACGGACGATGCCGAGTCGACATCCATACCGACCAAAACACGGGTGGAGTTCGCGAATCGCCCCTCCAAAACGACACCTCTTCGTCCTTCTCAGCCAAGACACCTCGGACCTCTTTCAGCTTGGTCAGCAATTCATGATCAAGTCCAAGGTATTGAGATGCGGAATGCTATAAATAAAGAGACAACACACGTTTCAGAAAGTGATAAATTTTATTACTCAAAAAAAGTGGGAATGTTTACAAGGCTCAGGGTCCTATCGACCCCGGTAAATTAGCCTATTACATTAGGTCCACTGACCTCAGGCCCTATGCCGGGCTCACCGGCCTCCACTTGCACTTGCTGTTGTTGCTGCATGAGCCCTCTTCTGGAAGGAAGCTCGAGCTCGGCTCCTCCCCCCTCCTCCTCCTCATCCGGCGCTGCGTACCTCGCAAGAAGCTCACGGAGTTCGTGATCTTCGTCCTCCTTGCACTGCAACGGCCTCCGCCGTCGAGGGGAGGAGCTGGGACGCCAGAGCCTCCAAAGGGAAAGACCCGGCCCGGCAATCACTCGGGCATAGTTCTTGTTCATCGTCCGGGGCGACTCGACCCGGCCATGTTTGACTTTGTCAAATCAGCATCTGGGCCGCCAACCCTCCGGTGTGGTCCGACACCACCTTCGTCCCGAGAGATCTGGCCGGTCGGAAATAAAGGAGGATAAGGTCTCGATTCGATGAGTCTCACTGGTGAAGGCCCCTTAACATCGCCCTCGACCTCCGCAAGTGCACCTCTCCTCGACCATCTTCCCTTCACCTCGATCGCCTCCTCCGCGACTCGAGCTCGGCCCGAGCCATCTCCAAGGCCCATACTTCTTCGAGGGGGCGGTCTCGGCGCCTTCTTTGCGGCCTCGGCCGTGGCCTCTCGGCCGGACGCCCGCCTCGGCGGCGATCCTGCAGCCTCGGTAGCAGCCCGCTCCTCTCCGACGCCTCATACCGGAGACGTCCTCGAATATACCCCGATGTGGTGCAGCTCACCCATCAGTGACATCACGAAATTCAACATGGTCGAAACATCAAGAAATATAGAAGAGACCTATACCTTGGGAAGGATATGGAGGACTGGAAGTCGACGCCTGACGGTATCCGGCACGAGTGTCCGTCGCCGAGGAGAGCCGACCTCGGTGAGTCTGGCCACCAACAAGTCAAGTCGCCCACCACCCGGGCGCCTTGCCCGCCTCCTCGGGCGCCCGCCCGCCACCACCACGGGCTGACCGGCCGCCCGCCCGCTTTCTTGTCATGAGCTCGGCGACTTTATGAGGGTCGCCTCCGATCCACCGCTTCTTACGTGAATCGAGCTTCACCGCAAAACAAGATAAGGAGTTGATGAGCACAAGAATACGGAGTACACAAAAATAAGGATAGTGGGTGCCCTCACCCCGATCCGACTCAGTTCGGTGAGCCCTGACCTATAAACGCCGGCCGGCGTTGTTCGGGTCATCCTCGCGAAATCAATGGATACTATCTCACCAAGGTCGTTCAAGATCTTCTCCATGGGGCCTGGGGCTTGATTTTCACGCCCTTCATCGCACCGAGGCCCCACTCATACCTCGGACGCCCTCACCCGTGGGAAGAAGACTACAATCGCCGATGGGACACCTTCGAGGAGCCGCTATCTTAAGCTTCTGCCGAGGAGATAATACACATCCTCCTATGGCCTCGACGCTAAAAAGTGCATCAAGACCTCAAGGACAACTCTCCAACGCCATAGCAGACAGCCTAGCCCCACCACCGACCTAATGGAATTCGAGGTCAGTTGACATATGGGGATCTGAAAGTATTCTTGAAAGCTAAGGAAAATTGGGGCCAAAGGAAACCTAAGGCCAGCTATCAAGCTATCTACATACACAGTAATAAATCCCTCCGGAGGGGCCATCGCCCTATCATCCGATCGCGGCAGGCACCACCACGCCTCCTCCGGAATACGGTATTCCTTCGTTATCTCAAAAAGCTCCTCCAGTGTCAACCTCGACCTCGCCACGCCAACCCTAAGTCCGTCCCATACCGATGATACCGGGGGACCCTAAGACTAAGTCCTATGGACCTACCCGGCGGTTATAGCACATATAGTCCTTTATATCGGAGACTAACGCCGTAATCCGAGGCGTAACCGTAATTTTCGTAACGAGAAGGAGAAGATTAAGAATACATACTTACTTTTCGATGAGATGTTTGGCCCTTCAACAAGTTCGAGAAAAAGTTGGAAAATTTTCAAAATATAATCTCGATGCAAAGTGTGGAAGAAGAAAGTGAGCAGTTGCCTTATTTGGGCCTATTTATGGGGCAAGTGGCGCCTAAAACCGCTGTTTCAACTTTCACACGTGCTCACCCGCTGATGGATGTTGAGTTGGCGTGCGACGCGGTTCGAAAGCACCCAACCGCCGCTGGCGCGTATGACGTATTTCACGATAAGATGCACCACCAACCGATCGTGTGATGATTACGCTGACCTCGACGGCTCGGACCTCGCCCGCTTCCACATCCAAAAGGCGGCGCCTCAGTCGACTCGACGCCCTACCAACGGACATCGCCTCACAAGAACATCCTCATCCGGCTCGGACCTCGGCGTCCTCCAAGTCGGCGCCGCTAAGGCCACACTCGGCATCCCGGGAGGCGGTGTCATTCAGACGGACCTCGGTATCATCCAAAGATGATATCTCTATCCAGACCGCCTCGTGGTGGACCTCGGCATCCTCCGGAAGGCGGCCGCTCCGGATCGGACCTCGGTGTAACCTGTGCGGGTCGCTATCCAGTCGGACTTGACTTCCTTTGCGACATCTTTGTCAAACGACAGCGACTCGGCTCGGTCCCCAACAAGCGGGCGCGATGCCCGTAACGCCAAACCGCTCACCTCGGTTCGAAGCCAAACGAACCGATCAAATCGACACCAAAGAGATCGAAACCTTCGAGAATAGCATCACGAACAACATCCTACCTCGGCAACGCGCATTCTTCACTTCACCTCGGCATGGCCGTTCCTCGACTATTCGGGGGCTATGATGGGATATGGCCCAACCACTCGTGCTCACCGACAGCCCAAACGAGCTGGGCGACATTAGTATGACCAGCGGTTAAGCCCAAGGCCCACCTTCAAACCCTAATCAGCCCCAAACCCTAATCAGCGCCACCTTGCATGAATGCTAAGAGTCCCTATGGGCGAAGGCCAAGAGTCCCTATGGCAAGATAGCAGTCCCTACATACAGAAGGCTAAGAGTCCCTACATGGGAGGGATCAGTTCCCGCCTTAGGAGCCCTCAGATATGTATAAATAGGAGTTAGATCGAAGGTAGAAGGGTTAGCAACTTCTTGAATACTAAGAGCTTTTAGCTATACTCACTGTAATCAAACCATAGTGAAAGCATTGAGGAATCACTCCTCCGTGGACGTAGATCTCATTAACGATCGAACCACGTAAAAGCCTTGGTGTTCTTTACTGCTTTACATAAATCTTGCATACTAACATATACTAGATTTATCATAATACATGAGATGTAATAGTATGCTCTCTCTTTCATCACTTGTTTGAGAGAGAGGGAAAGAGATTCCAGTTGGGAATATTGAAGAAGCAAATTCGTTGTTCAAAAATGAGTAGGAAAAAAGCAGTCTATCATCAAAAGGAACCTAACAATACCGTCTATCATGTTCTAATGTTGTCTCGACGCTGTAAATGTAGTTGTTAAGACTTTTTGCTGATACACACTAATATAATACTTCCTCCGTTCACTAAAAGCTTGCATTTAAGATCTTTTTGGTCCATCCATAAATAACTTGTATTTTTTTTGAACATTTTTTTACACTTACAATGTGAGACCCCTTATACAGACACTACAATTTATTAAAATTTATGTCACCAAAAGCAATGCAAAATTTTAATAGACGAAGGGAGTACATACTTTTTGCATATTAACCAGATTGGAGGTTCTCATATGATTAGTTACTAATGTTATGTTCATCAATCATTGTTGCTTCCTTGCAATGCACCTCAACAATTAACATCACACACACACACCTCACTTAAGTGTGCATCATTATCCACACCAAACAAAAATTGAGTACAAATTCTTAGAATAAAAATTTATAATCCCAATAAACATTCAACTACATGTTCAGTTCAAAGCTATTTCTCAAAATATATGATTAACAAATAATTTTTTTATAATAGAATCACAATTAATAGCAAATTATCATTATGGGTTACTAACAGACTTCAACCGAACTTTCCTAACTTTCCTTTCAATGACTAAAAGAAAACTTAGTAAATATTTAAGAGGCAAAGCTATCAAATAGTAAAAGATTACACTAGCAAAAATCATGGTAGAATACTACTATGAATATTTGTTACATAAAAGCGGATCATAGATAACTATTGCCCAAATATTTTTTTTGAAACAAGATTATGCACACAAGAACATTGATGTATCAGAGTGAGTTATAATATAGATGAGCTAATAAGCATATGAATATGAAGTTAAAAAAAAATCATTTATCAGAGAATGAAATTGCAACAATTGCTAGCATTAAATAAAACTTACAATAATTAACACAATAATTTACTGATCACTACAAGAAATTGATTAGGTCGATGCAAGCTAGAAGTTGCAACAAGTTCCGTCGAACAAACTAAGATTTCCTTAAAGACGGAAACAAAAAACATGAACATAATAATGATCACATATGAGGAAAGTTCAAAGGAAAATTGCAGAATGTAATTAATAATATAGTTAATAATACAATTATTTTATTGCCATGAATATGTTTTTTTAACCTATTCATTAATGGGTTGATAACTAGGTGATGTGAATGTGTATCGAAATAATAGATTATAAAAATAGATATATAAAAATAGATAGACCATAGAAGATTAGACTAATTAAGTTCGACAAAAAATTCATATGCTATTGATTCGGATTAAATTAATCCGTTTAATACAACCCTCTATAATAACTTCAGACATGTTTATATTGAGCAAAGCATAGGTGGTTGGAACGGGTTTGTCTGTTTCTTTCTTTTTCATAGTGGAGTTTGGATGTTGGGTACCATTGATGCAATAATTCATTCATGACATTCATTAATTTTCTTTTCTTTTTCTGAGGTGGGGAAGGGGAAATTGGTAATTCAACAGGTCACACATAATTTAAGTATATTAACTACTCCATCCGTCCATCAAAAACGCGCATTTAATTCCTTTTCTTCGATCAGTCCACAAAAATGTGTCTTTCCTTTTTAAACATCAACTTCATATTTTTACCTCAACTTATCCACTTATTTAAAAAACATTCATGGTCCACCATTTTACACTCACAATCCATTAATATATTCATTTATTATCCCAACGACACACCTTTTTATATATATTTACACTCATTACAATTTTTAAAATCCACGCCATCAAAATCAATGACTTTTTTTATGGACGGAGGAGACATTTTAAAAAAATGACTAAATATTTAAACTATAAAACGTGGTAAAGATAAGATGTTTTGAGCCTAGGAAACCTGCACTTGCAGTCATTATCAAATGCACACTGAAACATGCACTGTGCAACATGTGTCACACTGTGGGTTTATTTTCTTTTCTTTAAGGAAAATTAAATGAAAAATAGGTGGTAATTTGACCAAAAACCGGAGGACAAGGAAGTAATTACGAGGTGGTGGTAGATGTTGCGCTCAGGCGCATTAGGGCAGCAAAGGAGCAAACACGGGGCTAGTAAGCCGCAGCTCTCTTCAAACTCGCCTATTGTCATCCGTCAGATCCCACTTGATCCTACGGCCCAAGAGAAACCCTAATCTCTAACCCTTTTTCTCTTCAGACACTTCAGGTATATAAATTTCTTATTCCTCACCTCACACCTTCTCTCACACTTCGAAAAATCTCACGGCGGACAACTGAGCTGCCTCCTCAAACTAACATTCTCTCTAAGGTCAGCATTCTATCTATTTCTCTGTATCTCTGTACATGTGTGTATTAGATATATACAAATCGGCAAATGTAAATCGTTTGAAATTTTGTAATTCTGTTTATTTATGGATGTATGGTTCTACGTTTGTTTGCGGTATGCTTTAAATTTTAGGTGTTCGTTTAAGGAATGAGATTTTCCATTGAGTTGTCTGATAGATTTGCTTATACGATCCGTTTCTGTTGATGATTTTAGCATGCATGCTTAATTCGATGTCTTTTAATACACATGTTTGTATGCTTATATCAATTTGGTTTCTTTGATGGATCGAGTTGCATTTCGAAATTTGGATATGATCTTTATTTTAGTGATACTACTTGTTCTTTCTCCATGTTACTAGCTGGCCATTTATAATCATGACTATTTGAATTTTAGGTAGAAAATCGTTCAATATTGGTTGGTATGATGTTTAAACTATTTTCTTTGGTTATTGAGCAAATCTTGTGTTTTTCAATTTTTTTGTTAGTCTGAATTATATCAGTAGTTTTAGTAGCTTGATTATACTGACAATGTTTGTTATTGCAGTATTCTTTGCTGAGAAATCATGGGTAAAGAGAAGACTCACATTAACATTGTGGTCATTGGCCACGTCGACTCTGGAAAGTCGACTACCACTGGTCACTTGATCTACAAGCTTGGTGGTATTGACAAGCGTGTGATTGAGAGGTTCGAGAAAGAGGCTGCTGAGATGAACAAGAGGTCATTCAAGTATGCATGGGTGCTCGACAAGCTCAAGGCCGAGCGTGAACGTGGTATTACCATTGATATTGCCTTGTGGAAATTCGAGACCACCAAGTACTACTGCACAGTCATTGATGCTCCGGGACATCGTGACTTTATCAAGAACATGATTACGGGTACATCACAGGCTGACTGTGCTGTCCTCATCATCGACTCCACCACTGGTGGTTTTGAGGCTGGTATTTCCAAGGATGGTCAGACCCGTGAGCATGCATTGCTTGCTTTCACTCTTGGAGTGAAGCAAATGATTTGCTGCTGCAACAAGGTAAAGAGATTTTGTGAATGCTGAACTTGACTATTTATTTTGTTCAATTTTATTCTCGATACACTCTAACCTATTGATATTATTGTTGTGCAGATGGATGCCACCACACCAAAATACTCCAAGGCTAGGTACGATGAAATCATCAAGGAAGTTGCATCCTACCTCAAGAAGGTTGGATACAACCCTGACAAAATCCCGTTTGTTCCCATTTCTGGTTTCGAGGGAGACAACATGATTGAGAGGTCCACCAACCTGGACTGGTACAAGGGCCCAACCCTTCTTGAGGCACTAGACCAGATTCTGGAGCCCAAGAGGCCATCAGACAAGCCTCTTCGTCTCCCACTTCAGGATGTGTACAAGATTGGTGGTATTGGTACCGTGCCCGTGGGGCGTGTTGAGACTGGTATGATCAAGCCTGGTATGGTTGTCACCTTTGCCCCATCTGGTTTGACAACTGAAGTTAAGTCTGTTGAGATGCACCACGAGGCCTTGCAAGAGGCTCTTCCTGGTGACAACGTTGGGTTCAACGTGAAGAATGTCGCAGTCAAGGATCTTAAGCGTGGTTATGTCGCCTCCAACTCTAAGGATGACCCTGCCAAGGAAGCTGCCAACTTCACCTCCCAGGTCATCATAATGAACCACCCAGGACAGATTGGTAACGGATATGCGCCAGTGCTCGATTGCCACACCTCCCACATTGCAGTGAAGTTTGCTGAAATCTTGACCAAGATCGACAGGCGATCTGGCAAGGAACTCGAGAAGGAGCCCAAGTTCCTGAAGAATGGTGATGCTGGTATGATTAAGATGATTCCGACCAAGCCCATGGTGGTGGAGACTTTCTCCGAGTACCCTCCTCTTGGACGTTTTGCTGTCCGTGACATGCGACAGACTGTTGCCGTTGGTGTCATCAAGAGTGTTGAGAAGAAGGACCCATCTGGTGCCAAGGTTACCAAGGCTGCTGCCAAGAAGGGGGTCAAGTGAAAGTTGGAACTCGTTTCAGCCTCGATTTTGGTTACTTTCCTTAGGTTTCAAAATTTGCAATTTTCCTGTGCATCTTTTCGAATGGTTGCTGAAAAAAGGCCTTTTGTCACGTCTTCTAGCCTCATTTATGAGGATAGAGGAAATATGGCTTTTCTGCCTTGTTGCTTAGTGGGCGGTGGCGAAAGCATTGGTACTTGTGTTTTAGAGCTTATGTAGACTTCGGTTAACAATTTGAACTTTGCTTTCCATCTTTACTTTGTCGTGCATATAGGTTATCTTTTGGGAAAATGCACAATTTAAGATAATTTTAATCTAATAAAATTTATAATATCTTAATTAATTTCGATGAAATGAATTTTTTATAATTCTAGTATATAAGTGAATTTTTAGCATGAAAAAACATAGTCAATATCAAAATATGACATAGAAATCATAAATTAGAAAAAATTTAGGAAATAAAATATGCACAATATTATGAATTATATGAACATAATAATTAATTGGAATATGATAGCATGCACAAGAACTACGAGTACATGGACAAAAACATAAACATGATTATACAAACGACGAAAATAAAATATGAAATATTCAAATAGCGAAAATATGAGGATTTAACTATTTTTTATTAAATAATTATAAATCATCTGATCTTATTCAATCTAACTATAATTATTCATTCTTAGTTCTTATATATATATATATATATATATATATTGGATTTTCCTTTTCGTTGGCATTTCATGTTTTGTTAATGATTTTGAGTTACTTTTGAATGTTCTAGGAAATCTTCTAACTGCCCTATTTATGACGTGAAAGTGTATGCCCATCTCTCAGTTCAAAATATTTTGTTGAATCAACTCAATGTACTTGCATATTTGCACATAAAAGTGACGTGGAGTTTTATCAACCGAGCAACCACCATAGTTTTTATTGCAGTTTTCTTTTTGCTAGTAAGTCAAAAAAATCCAAAACAACGCAAATGCAATACGAATACCTGCAAGGATTTAAATGATGATATTATTTGAAACCTATATCAGCAAAAGACAATGAAAAAAAAAACTTATATATAGATGTCTCTGAATAGATTTCTCATTAAAACAAAATTTTGCTTACAAAATGATCTAATAAATGGTCTTGCAAGGAGCTAATTCTAAGTGATAAAAGAGTAACGGATAATCTGTATTGAAACAAAAGTAACGAGCATCGCTGTTGTAAAACCACACGGATCCTCCTGATGAGTAGCAAAGGACACATGTGGCTAACTGTCTTCGTAAGAAGTTCCAAAAGTGCAACACACTGTAGAATGTATAACACATGGCAGTAGTCATTACTAGTAGAAAAATAAATGGAAGCCCATGGTCACCTGAGAGGTAAGTTATAACTCAGCATCATCATCAAGTTGTGCTTTTGTAGCTGCGTTAAGCGTTTCTTCCAGAGCAAATCTTTTGAGTGATTCAACATTCCTAGTTCCTGTTTACATTCAGTTTTGCAAATGTTATTCTAGTATAGCTATGACGTTACTCTAGACTCGTGATCACATTCAAGAAATGGGTATTACATTCCACATGTCCTTGGTGAGACCATGGACAGTTCATGCATTTAGCTAGTTGTTGAACTATGAAATGGAAAAGGAACTTTAGAAGAGCCACACATGGAAAGAGGAATTATATAGTACTTGAAATAAACACCCAAATACCTCATAATAGTTGTCCGTCTAATCGTAGCATCTATGGTGAAGGAAAACATCAATATAGAAAGTAAAAGGGATAGATAAGACAAGGGGATGCCAGGGTAATCCAATAACACAAGTAATGTTTATGTTCTGCAAGTGCAGAACTTCATAGACTAGATCCTAAAATTACAATTTCCAGAGAATGTTAGATGCACATTGAAAATGCTTTTCAAAACTCTTCCTCTAACAGGGGAGTCCAAGCCTTGTCTATCATATTGGACATCTAGTCCTTTCTTTGCACATCTCACAAATATTCAGCGACAAGAACCAGACCTTTCCAACTAAGTTCCTTGCTCAATTTTCTGATAGTAATACAATGAATTGCATTTCCATGTCAAGCTAAAAGTGTCATAAAGGAGCATAAAAAACCATTCCCAATGATGAGTAACAAAGTCCCAACACTTCATCTTTCCTTAATGCTTGGAACTAATAAGGTCATCCATGCATCACCATCACCACCCCAACTCTTCCCCAAAGTCTTTTAAGCCAACCCCAAATTGGTTTTAAGTGGTATGACCACCTGTGCTGCTATGCATTACTAAATTCATCAATAGTATGTAAATTATCCCACTGAAGGAAAGCTCTACCATATAACATTAGTTCTATTAATTTAGCATGACTTCCAACACTACATTTATTGAACTAAAATTTCCTGAGATTTTAATTTCTTTCAAGTTACAAAATGAGAGTGTTGGAGAAAATTGTCAATTATGTAGACAAGCGATTCTTATTACGCGGCGCTTTCTAAGGTACTTGTGCCTTGTTATAAGTGTGTATAGCATATGAGATGGGGAATGAAAGTCCAAGCCCCTATATATACATGTGAATAACCCTAATCCTAATAGGATTCTAACCCTAATCCTAATAGGATTCTAATATGCATCTACCATATATAATATATTTACATATATAACACTCCCCCTCAAGCTGGAGCATAGATGTTAATCATGCCCAGCTTGTTACAAAGATAATCAATCCTAACCCAAAATAAACCAGAAGCGAAAACCTTAAATTTCAAAGAAATCTCAAACATAATTCAAATCGATCCAAACCGAATCCAACACCAATTAGATGCGGACCCAAACAGTATCCGGATAACTCACAAATGTCTCGACCCAAACCGAATCTCACACCAATCGGATGTTGACCCAAACAGTATCCGAGACAACACACAAACGTCGACCCAAATCGAATCCCACACCAATCGGATGTTGACCCAACGGTATCCAGACAACACACAAACGTCGACTCAAATCTGAATCCCACACCAATCGGATGTTGACCCAAACAGTATCCAGACAACTCACAAACGTTGAGATGAGCAAACCACAACAAACCAAATTGAATTCCATTAACAAACGTGCTCACGAGCACCAAACATCAAATCTAACAACGGACAAATCTCACATCGCACCGTAATGACCCAAACAAGTACTCAAACAAACACAAGACGCCGAGGCGAGTCGAACAGATCGGTAGAGCTAATTCCGACCACGGTGGACGCGACTTGTGCGGCGAAAACCTTGCACCGCACGTAAACACCGTTCACACGTGCCTTTGTTCAAGCGCATGGGCCCCACACGCCCGGCTCGCGATCGGACTTCCGCGAAGGTTCGTCGGATGGTGGCGCACTCACTCGCCGGAGGTGTCAACCGGTGAAGCTCCGAACTCAAATGGGTGGCTTTTCCTTTTTCACCCAAAACCCTAATTTTCAAATTTGAAACCCTAATTTCAAAAATTCAAATTCCAAACCCTAGATCTCGAACGTAGCTCTGATACCATGTTATAAGTGTGTATAGCATATGAGATGGGGAATGAAAGTCCACTTTATTCAAAGAAAAGAGCCCCTATATATACATGTGAATAACCCTAATCCTAATATGATTCTAACCCTAATCCTAATAGGATTCTAATATGCATCTACCATATATAATATATTTACATATATAACATACCTCAAGTAAGCCAAGACGTTGTGTTCGTTATTTATGGTAGTTTTCATTGAAAACGGCTCTTTTACAATAAGATAAATTTGTATAAGGAAAGAAGATCCACTAATTATGTTATCATCATTGGTATAGATTAAGGTGAGATATGGATTATCATACATGATACATGAGATGAAGATTTATACTTAACAAGAAAAGTCGGTCTATAACAAAAATCCTTACACAAGTCAAAGATTTATTTCAAATGATAGTTATTGCCAAAGTCGCAAGAGAAGATCCGCTTCAAACTATACAAGAAGACCCACTTACATTCGAAAGGTAAGGAGTTCAGGTTAATTGATCTCACACAATGTAGTGTCGAGTCTTTTGTTCTTGTTAGCCTGGTATTTGTGGCAGATTTGTTCTAGAAGAAGAGTATTTGTGAGGTAAACACTATTGAACATTAATTATAAAAGAGTTGTAATACTCTTGTTTATTGATTGTTTATTGAGGGTTAGGTGCTTAATATGCAGAGTTCACGTCTAGGTAGTGTGGTGCACACACTTCCAATATTTCAACGAGGATGGAGATTTAGAAAGTTTCATAGGTAGTATAGGGAGAGACTTATTGTGCAAGTTATTGTGTAACCTATCCCCAAATAGTGAAGTGTTTCCTATGGACGAAGCCCTCATATGTAGGTGGTTCATCGAATGGATTACCAAGTTCTTGTGTTGTTTGTTGCTTTATTTTGTTTATGTTTGTGTGAATGTTGAATGTTCTTCCCGACATATCACATTCCGCAACACACGCCTCACCACATGTTCCACGGATTAGCCATTTTTCAATCGGTATTAGAGCATGTCACCGATGTTATCGTTGTTAGATCTTGAAGACGCTAATACGTGCTTGTTTTAGTAAAATGGATTTATAGTTGTAGCTTTTGCCCGGCTTTGAAGATTTCTATGACAAAAGAGGAAGTCGAGATGAAGGGAGTTGATCTACATCTAATATAGAGATGTTGAGGTTTATGGAACATTAGAGAGACTTACATTTTATGCTTAGGGGTGGAACGAGGAAGATTATTCTCCATACTACTCCATTATCCAATTTAGGGCTTTTGCCTCTTAGTACAATATCTGGTGAGAAGCTTCTATTAACTAGTAGTCTAGTTTAGAGGTTTTGTCTCGTATAAAATATCAGGTGGGAAGTTAAGGAATGACATAATTTACCAGCCATTCCGAATCAACCTGTCTTTTGCTTCCATGACCATTTAACAACCCAAACAAGGAGAAGGTTCATGAACTAAGAAAACCTTTGGATGATGTATCATTTAGTAATATTAATAATTCACATAACAAAATTAGAGATGAAGCAGTAATGGACTAAGGCAATATTGTTAAGAGAAAAAGGTTAAAAGATCGACCGCAGACTTATCTTAAGAAGGGATATTCTTACCTTGGTACTTTGCAACTTCTTCGCCATTATAAAACAACTTGAATGTGGGATATGAATGGATATCCACCTTAGAACACACTGGTTTATCTGTGCCACAGTCAACCTCTCCAATCTCAATTTCATCTTCACCTTCCATCTCCTTCCCCAAATCCTCCCATAATGTTCCCAAGTTCTTGCTGGACACAAATTTCAAATATCACTAAGGCTAACAATAGTTCTGAGTTCAAGGTCACACATGATGCTTGCATCAAATAAAAAAAAAAGGCCACTAACAAGTAAAAATTACCAGTGCTTGCACCAAGGGACACAGAACTTAACGAACCATGCAGTGTCTTTCTCCTGCATCTGAACAAACCAAATGCGGGCTTAAAAATCTTGAACAAACCACAAATAGAACCAAAAATACTCAGATAACCCTTTTTGTGCTCATCGAACATTCGCATTATTTCTAGTAGAGCTGGCTGACACACCAAGTTAATTGATGTAATTTACTTCGCTACAAATTAATATGTCTAAAAAATCAGCAGTGCAAGCAACTGCTGCAATGAAACATAAATACGACTATGATTTGCTAATTGCTATCGAAGGAACAAGCACTGAAAGAATAACTAATTACCAGAAGCAGATTTCATGCTATTACATTAGAAATTAAACACATAACCCACCTAGAGCTAAGAATTATAACGTAAAAGATTAGAGTGATTGTGTTTTTACATACACACATACGTACAACCCAGATTCCAAATTCAGCTAATTTTTCATCGTTAATTGCTACCAATAATCTCTATGTTAATTTAGCACAAAGAGGCCAAAATCAGTACTTAAATTAAAAACCTAACCAGAAACCACCATGGGAGTGATTTACAATAGAATCACGAAGAGTTACTTACTGGAGGTGAAATGCAATAAAAATTTACCTTATCATTAAAAGTTTCCGAATTTAGGGTTATGACTTCAGCATTTACAGACCGATCGCTGATCGAGCTCAAGATGAAAATGGAGGAACCAAATAATAATAATAGGACAGAAATTGAGGGATTGGGAGAACGACGTCGCATAGTGATTGAACTGAATGCAAGTAGCTGATAGCGGAGTCGAGGAACTTGCCGGTGGGAACAGTGATTATTCAGAGAGCTGGCTAAGAAGAGCCCTAAATTCTTAGTGTAAACATATAATGTTAATTGTGAACTCGGAGATGATTTACAGTTTTTTTGTTTAACATATATATTTTCTTTTTCAAGAACTATACTTTTACCAAATAACTTCATAAATTATAGATTTATCGTTTCTACTTTTCTTGTTTAAAATTAATTTTGGATCTCGATGCCAAAGCCATTTTAAAAAAGGTTTATCTGTGTCTCTACATCAACCTACAAAGAATATAACATTATTGTCTTCTTTTCACATTCACAAAAATATAGCATTTTGTTTTTGGGATAAGTCACATTTAATTGAAGAAAGGGAATATTATAATTAATAGGGATAAGGTGAAAATACACATTTAAACGTTTGAGCAAAAAGAACACACCCATATCGTTATATTAGGTGTAACTTTATCCTTAATATATTCAAAAATTGTGTAAATTATCCTATTGACTAACGAGCCTTCTAACACTGTTATATAATTTTCGATTTTTTTTAGTAGCGCTAGTCCAAATTCAATTAATCGTGTATTGACTGAGATCCGCCAGTTATTATGCATTATCATTCTAATTCAAAATCACCGATACTAACTTCATGAATACAAAACGGAATTAATAATTTCAAAAAAGCTGACACAGACAAACTTGAGCAGCAGAAGGACGAATAACGTATACGGTTTCAAATCCCAAATTGGGACCTGGCACGCGTGCTCGAAAACCCAGTCGTGAACAATAAAGAGAGCTGAAGACTCAGAGTGAGACTTGGATTTGGAGGAACCCTTCTTCTTACTTTTGCTGCTATCTCCAGCGCTGTCAAATAACCGAATATGGCTGCTCCCAGCATCATTAGGTGGCGTCGGCACCAAATCGTACACGAATCCTCTGTCCAACTTCGAATTTAGTTTCCCAATCACAAGCCTAATCTGGAAAATTAAATGGAAATGCGAATGTGTTATGAATATACAGGACCGAAATCGAGTTTTAATTCAGTAATAAATTAAAGGTAGATTCATGATCTGGTTGACATAAAATCAAAATATAGGACCAATTTGAGTTGATTTTCATCTCCGATTACGGATTTTACCATGAAGTAAATATATTATAATACGAGGAGGAAAAAAAGAAAAATCGAAAATTACATAACCGTGTTAAAATGCTTGTTAGTCAACGAGTAATTTGTACAATTTTCGAATACATTATGGATAAAGTTACAACTAATATAACGATATGAGTAAATTTGTTTTTTTGTGAAAACGTTTAAGGATGTATTTACACATTATCCATAATTTATATTGTAATTTATGGTATGACTTTTTCTTTATTCAAAAAGCATCTATCAAATATTTATTAAAATATGCGTTATCCACAAAATGCAATACTCCTCGTACATGGAAAAAGTATTGTAAATCATAATATTAAGTTTAAAATATACCAATTTTAATTTGAGTTGGGAATGTTGTACCATTTTTTTGGTGCATTATGTGTTAGAAAATGTGTTTCCGACTTCCAAGACTGATTTGAGCAAAAAAAATTACTTTGAATTTATGTGAATTTGTAGTGAATTAGCCCTAAGAGCCTCCAACTTTTACATTAGTCATCATCTATGAGGTTGCTTGCTCTTGACATTTAGAGATATAGTGACTCAATTTACTAAAAGAAATAAATAATAATAATTAGAATTGATGCTGTGAAGACAACTTAGCATAATACTATTATGATATTATTTTTAAAGTGCGTTGATTCAATTAAGTATAAATAGAACAATATTTCTCATTTAAAAATAATGATAATAGTTGTACTATTATACCTTTATAGCTCCAGAAAATTCGATAGAATCGGAAGCTAGGAAGGAAATAAATGTTCGATCAAAGAATTAACAGTTCCTTCTGTAGTTGGTCTGTCTTGGTTGCTTGAAACAAACATCAATGCCAAATGTTGCGTTTTATTTCTTGGTTGGATTGAATCGAATAAAGAAATTGAAATTGTCACAATTTTGGGTAATAAAATTGTCTAATATCTCCTTCTCAATTTTTTGATTCGTCCATCAATAAAACTGTTAGTTTATGATATTGATAAGACGTATTTAAAATCTGTTTCTAACGAATTTTTGGGCCTATAGCGATGACTATATTTGTAGTGTTTAATTTGCTATCATTTTACTAAAAATTAAAGTTGGTTGCTACGAGGGTACAATAGTACATGTATTAGTGTTTTTACTATATTTTTAAATGAGAGGTTATAGCGATAAATTTGGTAGCTATTTTTAGAATAAAGAATTGCTATACTTACATTTAAATTTATAATCAGAGTAAATTCTTGTCTAGATTTCAATCTTTTGGGCCGTTAATCATTAGTTGTTAGAGAAATAAAATTGAGCCCAATATGAAGTCTAAATGAAATTTCATCTTTTTTTAATATTGAAAATAACCAATTTTAAAAGATTTCTTCAATGAATGTCTAAAGAGAATGCTTTATGAGTGAAAAGCTTTATATAGCTTGGAATTTGAAAGAACTTTTTGAGAATCCAACAAAACCATCAATGTGAAAATGTCTGTTCTCAAGGGTAAGGATGGAAATTTGGATAATTGTATAATCGAATCTAAAATTTGATTATTGGTTAATCGAATAACGCTTTTAAATGAGATTTTATTTGGTATTTGGTATAAAAATTTAGAACTATCGGTTATCGTTAATGGGTATACCGAATAATCAAAAATAATAAATACATTTTATAATTATAATTTTAACAGGTTATTATTGTAGCTTAGTTAGTTTTGCAAGAGGTCTTGTGTGTGACTCTACTTTAAAGAAAATTTCACATTTTTTTGTACTAGTTGCTGATGCACTATAAATATAATTAAATTGAATATATATTATAAGTTGATATCATAGTTCAATTGGTTATGAGTATGGATATAAACGAATCGAATCGAATCGAACTGAATATCACTGCAAAATAATCGAATTGAACCGAATATCATTGTAATCGAATCGATGTTCGAATCTTTTTCTAATATTTTTTTATTTATATTTGATTCATATAGTATTCACGAATACTAGAATCGAATCGTATATTCGTTTCAATTTTTTTCAAGTGTATTTTAAAGCTATTCTATTCACATTTTTTAAGTATAATTTTTATGAAATTATATTTTAAATAATATAGAGCTATAAACATTCAATAATATATGCAAAATGATGACTCTACTGTTTTAACTCCCGAATCATTTGCATAACATAAACAATAACGACCAAATGCATAAACCAATAAAAGTTTGATATCATGTTCATCAAAATAGCACTTCACGTAAACTATTTGCAGATTGCAAGTATCCAATCTTCCACCAAGTTTGCAAATCAAGTGGTTTGTAACATGACATAAAATGCTCTTCTTTCTCCTAAATAATAATATAAAAAATCGATTAGAACCCAATTTATAAAACATGTATATATATATATATAGTTTGGTTAATAAGAACCATTCTTATCCTAAAACTAAGAACCAAATGAATTAGTTATGAAAGTTGATGAATCCGTTGAGAAAGTTAATGAATTCAAAATTGAATTTTTCACCCGGGTTCAAATCCCATGAGGCTAAAATTCTATTTTTGGATTCAAGAACTTTCCAATGATTCAAGAACTTTCACCGTGAATTCATCATTTTTGGTTCTCACGCTCTCACGATAAAAATGGTTCTCACGTTAACTCTCCTATATATATATATATATATATATATATATATATATATATAGAGAGAGAGAGAGTGAGGTTCAAATAATAACCAATTTTAACGTGAGAACTAAGAACTACGAAAAACAAAATGAATATGCTATGAAAGTTAATGAATACGATGCGAAAGTTAATGAATCCAAAATTGAATTTTCACCGAGGTTCGAATCCCATGAGAGGCGAAAATTCTATTTTTTATTCATTAACTTCGTGATCGTATTCATTTACTTTCAAGATATTCATTCTCATGTTCACAATAAAAATGGTTCTTACGTTAACCATTCCTATATATATATCATTTAAATTAATAAATAAATAGAACATACATGTGTCATAATAGGTTTTTGATCCCGTGAAGTTGGCGAACTCAATCGCTCCATAAATCAAAACTTGTACAACATCGAAACTTGATCCGTGAAGCGGCAACGCGGTGAGGAAAGTGGGCGGCGGTGGTGACGGTGGTTGTGGCAGAGGCCAAGAGGATGGCGCGGTGAGGCGTGATGGACTGATGGTGCACAAATATTCAATTTAGTTTTATTTGTATTAAAAATAACAATATATATATATCGAATTGAATATTTGTGAATATCGAATTGAATATCATGATTTTGAGTTCGTATTCATTAAATAATCGAATCAAAAAAATATTTGTATTCATATTCGAATCACAAAATTTCGAATTCGAATATTGAATAATCGAATCAAATACCAAACCGAACTAAAATGATTTGATTTGTATACAGACCTAGTTATGAAGGATGCCTAAAACTTCTCTTTGCCAAGGGGTAGTAAGTTCGAAACCTTGTTTTTTTCTAATTGAAGCGATTGTATGAATTGATTAATCGATTAATTGAAATAACTGATCGGTTTAGTTTCATTTATCAATATTCCATAAAATTCAGTACCGATTTCCTCCACTACTCATGGCCTTAACGGTACTTCTTATTCACATTCAAGTTTGCACACATGTATACGTGTGTGTGTTAGTGTAGAAAGGCCAAACATTGCATAATAAAATCTTAATGATTACATTTATTTGTTATTGATAAATTATTTAATTACCGTTATCTGAATCTTAAAATTATTTTTTCATCCATAAAAAGAGAATAAATTATTTTACCAGTCTTGGTCCAAAAAGACTTAAATTTATGCATAATTTTGCGCTATTTTAAGATTTTACCAAAAGAAGACTCTTAGTTGTTATTTTTACTAGTTTTGAGAAATTGATCAAAATTGAGTGGCATTTACATTATTTCATTACGTAAGTTCTCTTTCTCTCTCTCTCGTCAAAGTGATATAATGAGTAATCTACATTGAAAAAAATCACTTTACAGATTATCCTTATTAGGGATTCAAGTTAGATTAAACGATGCTAAATTTATTATTTTAAATTTCTATTAAATATATTTAATTACGTATCACAATTTTTTCAAGAAAAGTCAATTTTAAATCAGGCCACTTAACCTTGACCAAATTAAACGACGATGAAATTAAAGATTTTTAAAGAATTAACTAAACTAAAAACTCATGAAAATGTTTGAAATTGTGATAGCTATTAAATCTTATTTATTATAATGCCTAATCGTCATAAATATATAGGAAAAAGCATTTGTTGAATAATATACCCTCCGTATCTCAGATTATTCGACTCATTTCTTTCGCATAGATTAAGAAGAGTTATGTTTTATATGTAAAATAATGTGCAGACGCGAATTCGAGATAATTTTTAGTGTAAAATTATTTCTTTTTAAACGAACCAATAATAATGGGATACCCAAAAGAAAAATGGTAAATAATAATGAGATGGATGAAGATTTGATGTTAGATTTTTATTTGAGTCTGAATGAGGGAGAAAGCGTGGTAGTATGGAGTCGCTACTTTAGGCACAAAAACGCGAGCCAAAGCATAAAGCGAAAACCTCAATTCCTTGTAAACCCTCATCGTCCATCAACAACCGCAGTGTTGTGTGGAACAAATTCGAATCGCGAGCTCCAACAGAAGCTCTAATGGCGCAGAATGGCGGCGGAAAGACGAAGCGAGAGGCCAAACATACTTATAACTGGAACGCCGGGGACAGGAAAACGACGACGTCGGCGGCCCTAGCGGAGGCCGCCAATTTCCGCCACATCAACGTAAGTGATTTGGTGAAGGAGAAGAGTCTCCACGACGGCTGGGACGACGAGTTCGACTGTTACGTCATCAACGAAGACCTCGTAAGCAAACACTACCCCTGCGTGTGGAAATGGTGGTGATTGAATCGATTTTTGTTTTGAAATTTATTTAGCATTTTTTTAAATAGATTGGAAGTTGCACTAGAGTGAGCTATGTTAGATATGCATTGATAAAGTCAATCTCAACTCAGAATAATTTGATTTTTTTTCTTGATAAAATTATCATTCGAAGTTGTGGATTGAAGCTTTACAAACAAGTCTATGGATATGTACAATCAATTAATTGTTCGATCGACATCAATTGCTCAAAATATATATAGGCGTGATGAGTGGTAAATTCCATTCATCACTTGATTGAATCGCAATGTTCTTACTCCTGCAGTTATGTATGTTCCTGAGATTATTAGTCGATTCAGTTGTGATTTATGAACGTAACTATTCCTATTCATCGTATTTGCTATAGTAGTGTTACTTCACCGAGGAGATTACTCTACAATTTTTCCTTAATATTCCAGAATTTATACAATGATTTTTCAAAAAAAAAAAAAACTGTTTCATGCCCAACTTCTATTTGCTACTCCGTCACTAGCCTAGTAATCATGCCTGTTAAAGAATTCATATAAAAAAAGTCATTGATTTATCTCGAACATTTCAATATTTATGCAATGCATGTCTTGGCAGGTATGCGATGAGCTTGAAGATGTGATGGAACAAGGTGGAAACATTGTGGATCACCATGGCTGCGATTTCTTTCCTGAACGTTGGTTTGATCATGTAGTGGTGCTCCAAACGGATAATTCCGTGTTGTATGATCGGCTAGCTAAGAGGTCATTAGCTTCCATTGCTACTTGCGTTTCTCTTTCTCATTATTCGTCTGTGATTTCGTGCTGAACTCTTGATTTGGTCTGTCTGTTGACTGTAGGGGTTATACAGGGAAGAAGCTCTCAAACAACATCGAGTGTGAGATCTTTCAGGTTCTGTTGGAGGAAGCCAAAGACAGTTATCCAGAAAATATCGTGATGGCACTTAAGAGTGACTGCGTCGAAGATATAGATAGAAATGTTTCTACTCTAACTGATTGGGTAAGAAATTGGAGCTCCTAATCTTTATTTTTCGCAATGATCTTGGAAATGTACAGCAGAATTATGCATATTTGCCTTGCTGTGCTGTTGCACTTTGTAACTTAGTTGTTTTAGTGAAATTACTTGATACAAATTTACTCTACTATGTATTTTCAATTTGTGTCAATCCATAACTGTATCATTTTGTCTTTGCCATTTCAATTTCAGACCATAGCTGTGTGGCCTCGGGCATGTTTGTATGATTGTATCAATAGATAACACAATGCAGAATGGTGTGTTTACTTTTTTCAACCAAACTCGAAGCTACATTCAAATTTCAAACACGTTGCTTAAATGAATTAGTATGGATTGGCTTACAGAAATAATGTTGAAGGGTTGATGGTCAACGGAAAAGTCAATTGTAAATTACAAATGTTTTTGTAAGCATCGGTTCCTTTCTGAAAATTGCACCTATTAAGGTATAATTTATTTCTTCTTCTTGCCTTAAGGGTGTAGTTCGTAAGATTTTGTACCACTGCAAAACCTATATACAGTTTTAGGGACGACCGCAATTATTAATTAGAAGAATTCATTAGAATTTTATTTAGGATTGTTTCCAATCAAGTTGATTAAACTTCTAAGTGTTTTTATTTTATTTTGTTAACTACAATAAGAATTTACTAATTTCAATTATATTAGTCATAATTAAAAATTATTTAGAACGATACATTCCTGTGCCTCCTTTACGATTTACTTTGGAGGAGCATCTATAATTTCAAAATAAGATGCTTTGTTTTCTCTGTAAGTTGTCAAAATTTTCCGCTAGTAACTAGATAAAGCTGGACAGACTGAACATAATTTTTTTTTCTGCTCTCGGCTCAGAAATTTACACATCCAACTAGAATTATCAGTTTACTTACCTTCACTACCAGTATCCTAACTGAGAATCCATGCTGCAAAAATATAATCTCAACTTGCAGCACATGGCTCTAAAGAACAAAAATGGGTAGGAGTAACATCAAATTTGAGAGGAGATGAATAAAAACAAGAGCACTCAGAAGAACTCCAGAACTCCCGTTATCGCGGTGGGCGGATTGATCTCGACGCGAGTTGCCTTCCCTTGCGCGAGCAACTGAGGCAAGGTGTTTGCTTCTTTCGCTGCGACACCTTGAGCAGTCCATAGTGTCACATGCGGCCATTCGCTTTTCGAGTTTATTTTCTCCCATCGACTACTCCAGGATCAGCTTCCAACGCTGCCAACTTGTCTGAGAATAGTAATGAACCGACAACAACAGGAACGTTTTGGTTGAGATGCGGAGCATAACCGGCTACAGCAGTTACACCATGGCTTCTCTTATGAGCCAGAGTTATGTGGGCTCTTGTGAGGCTGCTCTTCAAATCCTTGTCCTTGAGAAAACCTTCGACTCTAGGATCCTTCGTACCTAACTGTTACATGATAACAATTGATCAACCCATCTGCAATCCCTCGAAGCTAGTTTCTAGATGAAAAACTAGAACCACAGATTTATACAGTTCTCCATAACATTAGCGGGAACTTGAATAAAGAGCATTTAGATGAGACGGATCAGGGTGTGAATACTCTAGCGGCCATAACTAAATCCTAATTGGGGATTGATGAACCCAAATTAGGGTGGATAGATACACCATGCAACTAGATGTTGCCAGTAAATTATCTCTTATTGTAGAATTTAGTAATCACTTACATTAAGGAGGAGATCAATGACTTCTGAAACAGGCAGAGTGACAGCAGCAAAGACAATGGCACCAAGATTCCGTTTTCAGTACTAGGTGGGCGATAATCTCCCTTTGCGATTGCTTTAAGCTGCTCGATAACTTTCTCAACAGCAATGCCAAATGGGACCTATGAATAAGAGTACGGATTCACTTTTAGCACCAATGAAAATGAGATTCTCCCATTTAATGAGTGATAATACTGACCTGAATAGAATTGAGATATTCAGCATTTGCGGACAAAGTATCACGTAATTGCTTCTCCCATTTAGTCCACCTGTTGCATATTGGCCTTTGTGGAATCCAATCTAGCAGATAAGAAGCATTAAAAATTAAATTGACTAGAAGCAGACACTAGATCACCATCAATAAGACAAGAAAAATCCACGGAGCGGAGCAGGGACCTTACTTTCCATGTTGTCTGGAATGAAGCTCGTATAAACTTAATCCTTCCTCCAAAGTAGTCCTTACACTTTCAGGTAGAGGTGGTCTTTTCACATGCAAAGTTATATAAAAAAGACAGTGAGTCCTAAGCAAATGTGAGAGAGAGAGAGAGAGAGAGAGAGAGAGAGAGGAGGAACATATAAGAGATCAATGATTTAAACCAATCAAACCTAAATAGTTAAAGAGCAAGCTCACAGTGGAAACTATAAAACATGTAACACAATAATGACTTCCATACGTTGATTTTTGTTTACTAGCTGCTATCCTTCATTCTATCGCAAATATGCAATAGCCCTCCAACATATTCCTGGACGGCATTGCATAATCACGAGTATAGCAACTGGATCATCAACATTGCTTCTACTCAAGAATTGAAGGGACAAGTTACTGAATCACCAAATTCAGAGGGCAAGGCTAATTAACATAAGGTGAAGCCAGATCAGTGTGATGCAGTACCTACGTTCCAAAAATAAGCGAACAACCATCTCCTACCACTTTTTCAACATTCCATACCTTGTACATGCCCCAAAGAAAATAGGCTAAACAGCATGATACATTTTCAAGAATTGATTTCACTTTATTAGGCAGAAAATTAAATTTCATGCCCATGCCAGATTAAATGTGATCCACTGAACACAATCAAGGACGAGACATCAGATACAGAGAAGAAATATAGTTCAAGCATTCATGCCTAGTGTTGACCAGTCATCCAACTGCAGAAATAAAAAATTATAAAAACAAATGAAAGAGGACTGTATCAAAAAGAGGCCGCCAAATGATTAATGGATCGTGCGGTTATGTCGAACCAAAATATAATGTCAGTTATCCCAAGTCATATCATGCCCTAGGGAGTCATGTTGTGTTAGATATTGCACTTCTACAGTGGTCAAAATTTTGTGCTCATTGCGACTACCAAATGCTACCTGAGACTCATATTATGATGCATTCTACAAAGCATGTCCATATCAAAATTGAATTCCTGAATTTACTCATAAAAGATAGAGTACTTCAAACATGAGTTAGTTATCTATAAGAACAATCAATAGGATAATATCGAATTCAATAGAAACAAAAGGATCTAGTAAAATAACTGCAGAAAACCGTCTTGCCAATTAGTCATATAAGTGAATCACTGACCTTTTGGGTTCCAATAAAGGTATCTTCACAATTGAGCCAAAACGTTCTATTAGCTCCGTTTCAAACTCCTTACGGTCCTGAAGATTGTAGGACATGTCATCACTTCAAGATTTCATTTGAAATTTCAGATAGTTGTAATAGTTTTTCCATAGAAGACTGAAATAACTGTACCTTGCCCTCATAAAGATTGTAGAACATCAACAACACATAACCAGCATTCGGAGATGACTTGTCAAGATTTCCCTAGAGGACGCAAATGAGAAACTAGTTATCAGGTTTAACTTTTCAAGAATGTAAGAAGTGGACTACCAAACCTGGAAACAGCTAATATCATTATTACCGGATGATTAGCACGTTGAAGCACTCGAAATATGAAAACAGCAAGAGCATCGAGTGAGAATGGATTTGATTCAGTCCCTGCACATTTCAGGGGAGAAAGTAGATGAACAAACCAATTAGGAGAAATATGAAAGAACGGATAAACAATAGAAAAATAAATAGAAGCCTAAAGGAACCTTTTTCCATAACCTGGCAGCAACAATGCTTTTCTTACATATTCTAATAAGGGTTTGTTATAGGATAGTAAATAACATAAAAAATAAATGGCAAGACTCCAAGAAATATCTCAAATGGTATTTAGTTAACAAAAGCATGAAGAAATGATCAGAAAAGGGATCACTTCCATGTATAAGCAACAAAAACAATCAAAGTAAAGCTGTGATGGAATCAGCAGAGCTGTAAGAAAGAACTAAATTGTTAGAGAACAGTATGTAGGCCCAATACTAGTTACTAGTTAGGTTAGGTCCAATACCAATTAGGCCCATTCTATTGTAACCCTAGCTTTCGACTCCCTATATACATTGGGAGACTCTTTGGTTATGCATATACAACTTTGGCTTTCTCAGTACGCAGGAAGATACGAATTGCACAAGTTGTTAAATCTCATATTTCGACTTGCTGTAAGGGATGCGTGACCTCTGTGCCAACAGATGGCCCAAAGGATGAGTCAAACTAATGGGAAGATGTCTTGAATACAAATTTACAAATTGCTATCAAATATAGGGCATCATTTTCTACAAACCAGGTTGTATTATATAAACCATGATATGCATATTGAGATTACTGTAAGCCAATAACACCAATTTCAATTAAATGAGATCTTATGAATGAACTCATGTTCGAAAATGATACTCAGTAAAACCAACCAGTGATGATTGTCAAGCAAGCCATTTTCGCAACATAAAATCTATTAGTATAACCTTTCCGGTTTCTGGAGGTGTAAGAACTGAACTAGATAGCACGAGAATATTTGGAGGTAAGTACACGCATAGCTTTCTGATAATGACAAGATACAATTTATATACATTTGGAGGTCAGTACACGATAGCTTTCTAATAATGCGGCATTGGAGAAAGAACCATCATTTTCAAAAGAATAGAAGTAAGTTCAACTGGATAAAATAATCAGTAAATTTCCTGAATAGGTGATAAAAATCCAAGGAAGAAATTGACCTTCTGAGTCAGGTATGACTGGAACCCCAGATGCCCTTGTGCTGTGACACATGTCCTCAATCTGCAAAGATTTGGATAACATACAAATGAAGTTTAAAAAACTCAACAACTAGTCCCCCTACCCCAAAAAAAGAAAAGACAAAGAAGAATGGACGAAAAGGGAAAAATAAGTTTCTTCTATGGGAGAGGCCAATCTAAGAGGTTAAAAGGAACACATGAATGTGAGTGCACAAAAAGGCCAAAGGTCATATCTTCCCATGACAGGAAAAACAACACCAATAGTACTTTTACACATCACAAAGTAGGCTATATTTCGTGCTTACTACATGATAGCACATTATCAATAACATTTTGCTAAAGTAACAGCTCCTTGTATATGGGAAAAAAACCATCTGACAAACTTAAATACACTTCTAATATACTGCTATCTGAAATAGCCAAGCTTTAGACAGAAAAAGTTTATGACCTTTTTCCAAACTTCTTCATTGGGAGCATTTTGTCAGCAAGCAAAATAGAGTTCGGTTTCTTGGAAGTCTTGATCAACCTTCGTCCAGTATCTCGCTATTTATGATGCAATAGGTTAGTCAAGATATAAGTAAACAACATGATGATCTAGAAGCAAAGAAACAATATGTTAGAGATACAAGCAAGGAGCCCTAACTCTCCCCAAAACCATGGTTATAGGGAAAGGATTGACACTCACTTATATATCACTCCACACTTGCATGTGTAGTCGATGTGGGATATCCCACATCATAACAATACCTTCCCCTTCGAAACCGTACGTCCACGGACGGCCAACTCCGGAAGTCCTCCCCACCCACGGCTGGGTCCGCGGTGGGGCCCACCCAGGTTGCTGGCCCACCCACGACTCGTTGTGATACCAGTCCTAGGCCCACCGGGAACTATTCCCCGGCCCACCCGATTCCCGGGCGATCAACGGGTCGCCTTCTTCCGCGACGCACGATCCGGCAGGTCGGACCATTGTTAGGGATACAAGCAAGGAGCCCTAACTCTCCCAAAACCATGGTTATAGGGAAAGGATTGACACTCACTTATATACCACTCCACACTTGCATGTGTAGTCGATGTGGGATATCCCACATCATAACACAATACCAAGTAGGGCCTCACCGGAATGGCTCAACCTAATCAACAATAATGGCCAACATTTGCATGTACAACATACACAAAAGCCATTTCAGAACATGTTTTGTGATATGGTTGTGCAAGTAACGTGCCATTTATAGCACTGCAAAAAATACTATTATAATTGATTGCATTCTGTGTCATTTTATCAGGAAACTGGTTACTGTAAGCTTAAAAAAACAATTGACTTATACAGTTCAAATATTTGAGAAAGAAAGTTAATCAAAAATTTGCAAAGCACGGTCCTGTAGATAGATATATGCGTGTTTACATAGACCCAATGAGAAAATATTAATTCAGCGACCAAACAAGCTAATAGCCACATATCGATCAAAAGAATAACCAGGTTAAACATTGACAGCATATGTTAGTTGACTTAATATAACAGCTACTAAGTCAGTTTGTAGATATATCCTTACAGACACTACAATCTGGAAATTGCAGGTAAAATGAGATTAAGCTATATACCTTTGATAAGATCACCCATCAAACTATGCACTGGACGATCATCATCAAGCCTTCCAGGGGTACTCATTATCTCTTTACAGAGTGCTGACTTAGCACAACCAGGGATTCCTAAATTGGAAATTGACAGTGCAATTCAGAAAATAAAATATTATGAATTAATAGGACAGGGCAAATATCAGGTAGGAGATCTTTACCAGAAAAGCATTGTGCAAGAAGGCATCGGCACACACACAGAAATCAATTGAAACATGTATTCACATAGGGAGCATGTTCAAACATTTTATTTGTGTAATTCCTTATTTGCTTCATACTAGAATGATATATTATTCCAGAAAGAGTTCCAAGGACAAGGATATTATTCTTGGAAAATCTTTGTGAAGCCAAGTGGTTTTCTTCTCTTTCGAGCTAAAATATTATTCCAGAAATAGTTGTAGGGACAAGGATATTGTTTCATAATATATAATAAGCAGTATCTCATGCATTAGCCGTTTTATAATCTGTAGCGGTACATAGAACGTCCATATAACTCCTACCTGAAAGAAAACAATAAGTCCACGATCCTTAACAATGGTTTCCTTGACCATGGGAGTTGGACTTGAAGGTATTATATCTCTCTGGTTCAAGGTCACCCTCCTCATCTTGACCTTCCTCACTAATGGCCATGAAATCTTCAACTCTAACGAAATTACCAGCAGATCCAATCAAAGCTTGATTTTCGAACTGCGCTTTGCATATTGCTCAAGGAATGGTTCTGCTTCACTAAGATATGTGGACGATGGTAGTTGTTTGTGTCCATATTTTCATTTAATATATACAGCCCTTAATAGGGCAAAAAAAACAAATCACATACTTGTTACAATTTTGCAACGAATGTAGATAGATATCAAGATATACCATTCATCCAGCATCTTGCTGAGCTGCCTTTGCTTTGCAGGTGAAGTATTCCATATCTTCATTTGCCTAGATGACCAAATAATAGTTACAGACACAACAGAAAAGCACAGTATTCTGATTACTAGGACTCAGACGGGCGATGTATTTGTTTATAAGACCTTGATATCTTTGGAACTTGAAAGTCTAATAATTTTCAGGAAAATCTTATAAGATAGAAAGCCAGCCAAAACAATTCATAAGAGGCACTGAGTCCTAGAAAAGACTTCCACTAAAACCAATATGGGCCCAATTACTGCAGAAGATGCCAGAGTCTGTTATATCCCAAAAAGTAGTTCATACTAGTCCCTTGTCAAGTTTTTCATGATTTAATAGACATCCAGTCGAAAAGTGAAAATGAAACTTACAAAACAAATTCACTACAAAAAATCATGAGTCTTCTGAACAAATTTTTTTAAAACAAGAGCCCATGTGAAGAACAAGGACAGAAGTTTTTTCAACTTCCCTCCCAGGCAAATGCAAACCCATACAACACATAGCGTAAGGGAAAGATCCATTTTAATTCTTATTTTTCTAGTTAAACTAACAATCATGTGAGGTTTTAAGGAAATATACCTCATGTAGTAGGTCTTGTACGCAGCTTCACCTTGTTTAAAAGAATAGACAAGCCATTCCGAATCAGAAAGGTTCGTATCTGTATGTTCGATAAAGAGAATAAGAAATAATTCATCCATTACTTGCTGAATTAACACCACATAGAGCAATGAACCCGGAAACATCATCTGGCACACAATAAGAGCATGTGCAACAGTGTAAGAAGTAATAGACAACAATACTTAATAGCACCAAATTTTCCCTCTGTTTTCTTTGTCTTGATAAATGAACAAAACATTTTATTAGATAAAAGGCAGCCAGTGGACATCCGCTCCTTAAAAACTAAACAACCAGTTACAAAGCAGTTAATCCTCAATATCCAAGTTCACAACATACCAAGTGCCTAACTTGTTGTGCTTTTGAGACCATAAACCACCCTAAACTTAATTCTATCCTGACACTCCATTACAGGTTCTTCATTGCCATTAATTAAACAGACCAATAAACAATGGGGATTAATTAAACAGACCAACAAACAATGGGGATTAATAACTCCCAATAGCACCTTGCATCTACAACAAAGGAGCCACTGTAAATAAAAAATCTAAAGTAACAGTAGAAATAACTCAACAAAGGAATAATCTCTTATCGAGCAATCCTCCAAAAATATCAAGCATTAATAGCAGTAAAAGAAATTGAACACATTTTTACATGATATCAATTAACTCAAAGCTGCTGAACAAATTTGGGTCTAAATGCGGAAAGATTTTTCGTGATTTCGTATATAAAAAAATATGCCCCCACCCTCTGTCCTGATTTTTACATGATATCAATTAACTCAAAGCTGCTGAACAAATTTGGGTCTAAATGCGGAAAGATTTTTCCTGATTTCAGATATAAAAATATGCCCCGCCCTCTGTCCTGATTTCAGTATATAAAAAAGTGCTCAAGGGCGGGCAAGGGCTCCGTAAGCCAGATATAGATAAGTCCATGGGGATTTTAACTTATAAAGTACCATGATTTATGATGATCAAGACATAACTTCAGACATCATTTCAAACTACTGAAGAGAATTAGGTGAAATGTACCTACAATAATCTGAGTAATTGATGAATGCAGGGCAAAACATCTTGTACCTTATATGTAAGGAACTTCAACTTAATCATCAGGTTTGCATCTTCATCTGCTAAATCATCTTTGCTGATTCACCATTTAAGTCACTCCCAGAACTAGTTTCTCTGGGGAACTCTACACCTCTTTCCTTATTAACCTTGAATAAGTTCAGGTCGACAAAAAACCTGGGAAGCAACAGATATAATGTAATTTCTGGAGTTGTCAGCATCAGCAACCATTTCACAAAAGAAGAATCACCTAAAGAACCAGGCAAGGAATATCAAGGAACAATGTAGAAGAGAGAGTTCTCTCTCGGGAGCATGCAATTCCCTGACTATAAAAGTTAAAAATAAAACTACCTGGCAGTGAAATATTACATAAACCAAGGCATCTGACAAGAGGCCCTTACAATGCAATGCTAGTTTGGATAACAGGAGCCTCATCTATGTTTCATGAGATAATCTAAATATATAATTTCAGGAATAATAACATGAAAACAAAGATAAAATGCTCAAATTCAGAGCAAAATATATACCTCGATATAGTGGCCACAAACCAGGATTATGCCTGCAGTAAGACATATTTGTTCATAAATAAAAACTGATTATAGGAAGAACTTTTGCATAACACCGAAAGTAGTTCTATATGAATGAGTAGAAGCATAATAGATTTACAGCTAGCGTATATGGCATCAATATATAATGGACTCCATCACACCTCATCTCTTTCTGGTACTTTCTAAAAGCTGAGTCGCTCTGGACATGGATAACCATCTTAAAATGAAGACTGTCATTTGTGACAGAGTCAACTTTATGAAAGTTATGATAAAACTTAAAAGCAGCATGGTAGCGCTTTCTCTCATCAGACGAACCATTTCCTGAAGCAAAGGCGAAAAATTGGTGACATAGAACTAAAATACATATCAGGAAACTAGACTGTTGCCATGATTAAGATAATGAAAATGAAGAGTCAACGAACTATTACTCGATCGACCTGTCCACCAAGGACAATAGATCACATATTTTCATTTCCACAATTTCTCTCAGTTTTCAAAATCAAGAATAAGTTGCAAGAGAAAACAAACCTGTAACTTGGTAGTAGAGAAATCTGCTGGACGGGTTTGCAGAAACTTTGACAGAACAGACCGATCTACATTTCTTGAATTACTATCAGAATCTTCAATTCCAAACCAATCCATATAGTTTGGGCAGAAAGATGTACCAACACTCTTAAGAAGTGCCATTATTTGCTGTAGAATGAAATAACATAAAGAAAACGAACGTTCCAAGTACACTTCAAGACAGTATAGTAAATTAAGCATCTTGATACCTGCTTTTCTTTGGTTCTGTTTGCAGCGCATATTTCACGAGGCTAGCTCCCAGGTCAACTGGAGTGCAATTTTAGACAGAAGTGCCAAATCAACATAAAATCAAGCCAAGAGTAGTGAAGTAAGTTGCGCACAATACAGGTAGAAGAAAGACGACATAAACTAAAATTACATATCAGCTAAAGAATTTGGAATGAGCAGCAAGATGTTTTCGTAATTGTGAAATATATTAAATAAGAAATTGACATCCTTATAACAGAGAGACTATTATTTTGTCATGTAACTAGGAACCCGGGAAACAGTTCTTGCCTAGTAAACAAAGCCACCTTTAAAAAGATTTAAGTGGTTTATTCACTTGTCCATGTAAAAAATTTGATTAGCAAATACATGGATTCATGGTACCATGGCAAGTACAAACCATCTACAAAGAAATATTTCTTGCGATTAGCATCAGAGAAAACATAATGAGCAAATAAGTTTGAGACTCAGTGTAAAACTTTTCAAACTATATGCATAGTAAAATTTCTGTAATAGTCTGATATCTCATCAGTACAGTGTCCAACACTAATTATAAAACATAGTGACTCTAATATTTAACAATTATACCTAGAAAGATGCTGTAACCAGAACTAGAAGTGATCCCTCAATAAAGGTTTTGCCGTTTTGGAATAGGTCAGTGTAGGATAGCAAACACAATTCTTTTCTTTGTTCTTTACTTCTTCAAAAGCTTATTTTAATGCTAATTATGGGCTATGAGATTTCCTGTCAATTGAATATGCCCTGAATAAAGATAATTCTATCTCATCATAGGTTCTCGTTGATACCCTTCTTTAGGATTAATGGCTTTGACAGACAGAAGCTAGCATATATAAGGATGGCGGTGTATCTGACATCACTTTTCTGTATGAGAGAAGATTTAACTCGGATAAAAGCAGTTACCTCCTTCCATTGGTGGTGGAGGATAGTCTCTCAAAACCTGCTTCATGTGTTCTGAGCTTGCCTGGCTTACTATCCGAGCCACTAGACCTTCCAAGATCTCACCCTGCACCATTATATGATCTTTTGATCCTGCAGATAAGGAAAAGAACACAGATCAGCTTTCAGCTATCTATGAAACTAATCTAATAATTATAGCTATGAATATTATGAATGTGGAGGATGGGATTGGCTGCAAGCAGGAAACTAGACATACAAAACAAGCTCAACCAACACGACAAAGCAAGACATTCTCAGCCTCATTTCGGTTTATCAGATTATGGCTTTCAAATTTCAAAATTACACAATATTGAATAAAGCCATCGGCATGCAGGATTTACATTTACGATAGTGGTATAGTAAATAAAGCGTGAAAATGGAAGAACCTATAACACAATGAACAAGGGCACAGACCAGGTCAAGAGTTAGAGCAATAATCACGAAAAAGTAGAGAACTGGAATTATGAGGAGACAGACCTATAACACAATGAACAAGGGCACAGACCAGGTCAAGAGTTAGAGCAATAATCACGCGAAAAAGTAGAGAACTGGAATTATGAGGAGACAGAACGAGAGAATGAATATAGAGAAAGGATGAGGAAAAGGAAGAGACCTGGCTTTATGAATATAGTATTTGTATGCAGCTTGATACATAAAGAATATTAAATTCATAACTTTACATAAAGAACATTAAATTTATGACAAGGCCCAACATACAAGATCAATAACCAGACCAAACAAACCATCCAGATTCATGAAAGAAAGCCTTTTATAATTGATAAACGATGCATGTGTTACTGGCATTGAACGTGATAGGATTAGTTTGTGACCTATCTCAGGAAGAACGAAATCAGCAATCTGTATATCTAGTTGAAAAGAAGCCAACAATCTACCCAGACTCAGAAAGTCAGGCAAAGAAAGAACAAAGCCACAATCATCTGTCAACAGCTAATATTAAATATGATAACTTGATAAACACAAAAAAACCACAACAAACATTTAGTAAAAGTTTCATTCTCAATCAAGATCTAACTTTACCAGGCACTGATATATCTGCAACTTCATCAAGTGCTTTGCATACAGTGATGGCTGTTCCTTCCTCACTGAGTGCATCATAAGCCGCAAAAAATGACATTACAGACTTCCTGAAACAGGAGACAATACACAAATGCATAAAAGAAGTTTTTATCTTCATTTTAACTTTCACCAGCTCAACAAGGTCAGAGACCTGAACCAAGAATTATCTTTCTTCATCACTGTTCGAGTCCTATTTGACACACAAACACACACACATATATACAAAGGTCAAGGGCAGGAAGGATTAAAACTTAAACCAATCAAATGTTCACAACAAAATTATGTGTTTCATGGAGTTTTGTGTGGAGGCAGGTTGAGAGTTGGACTGGGTCTTGTGACCTTGCAGCTTAGGACACAATGTTATCATCTCCCAAGCTTTGGTTAAGAACATTTGATTGTTTTTTGTTTTTGTTGTTGTATTGGAGACGAAAATGATAGAATGGAATTCTTTTATTGTTCTATTGGACACAAAAACAAACAAACAGAATTTGTTCGCATTGAAGATCAAAGTGTCAAGGTTAGATATTCACACACAATGACATGATAAGCCAAAAGACTAACTCATACTCTAGGGTACACATTACCAGGTTTTGTCAAATTGATTTGATGCTAAACTTAGAGTGAATTTTTTCAGGATATCCAATATGGTTAGAAAAATGCTCATTTTCAAAACGAAGTACTATTTTCTCTGAAATCTCCAAATGTCAATACTCATAGAAAACAAAATAAGAAAGAATTGTTTCAGACCAATTTATCCATCAAATAGATCAACAATCATTCAAGTCAATTTTGGCTTGTTATTTATCATACAAGATCAAAGTAAAATTACCATGCATCGAGAAACACAATTTCTTCTACACTCATTCGGTGATAGATCAAAACTGACCTTGTTGAGAATAACACACATGATTTGTTGGTAGCCGCCATTTCCTACAAAAGCGATAAGATCAGGGGTTGAGTAGAATTTTGGTTTCCATTACCCAACTCCGTGACTGCAGTCACGACCACTGTGAAAAAATGGAAAAGAGTATCAGCAAAATGGGAAACAAAACTTAATTTTTGGATGTACATTGAACTGAATAAAGATGAGAAACTTTCATCAATAGTTTCAGAGAAGTACAGATATAAAAGAAATACAAAATAAAACAGGAACTAATGATTATTCTGCCATTCATACCGAAAAGCATTACAAATGAAGAAATTATGCAGCTATGAGTGCTCCAAAGCACATGATTAAATCAACAGCCTGATCTACAAGTGACACTCATCTTTAGTCTATCTCATATCCACTTTAAGGAAATATGTGTGAAAGAAGAAACATGAAGTTTCCATTTATAAGGGACAACAAGTTTTGACACAACTAACATGGAATACAAATTCTGAAGTCTATGATTATTTGGAATAAACCTTCACCTTTCTAAACTTGTGAAAATAGAAGCAAGAAAAGGAATATAGCAAACTGCAAATTAAGCACACAAGGAAATTTGGCTGCTAAATGAGAGTGTTGGCATCTTTCATAAGGTGATCATTCAGTACTGAAGAACAGTAACTTTAATAAGTCTATTTGAAAAATATAGTTCATGGCCATCCTCATAGTCAATATCAAGGAATCGATGAGAATATTTCCTAGTTCACTCACCATAATCTTCGTGAGGCGTTGCCCATGGTCTCCTAATACAGCAGTTACCAGCTCCATTGACACACATACGATTCCTCTTGAGTAAAACAAAAAATGGTTCTTTATTTTAGATGACAAGGAAAACCAGCAAAGAACATGAAGAGACATACAAATATCTTACCACGTGCTCATATACTATTAAGTAAATCTTATCAAGGGTGGCATTCTTAATATAGCAATGCATGCATGAACTGGATGACAGCGTATCTTCATTGAAAAATAATGAAAAATCTACGAACCATATGATAACTGAAGCTTAAATGGTAAGAAGTCTAATCAGGAGGCAAGTAGAAAATTTTAGATATCAACTTTTCACCTAACACAAGAACCATTAATTTCATCTTTTTGACTTAGACTAAAGCACAACTGTCTCATTCCAGATTTACCTCAAGAAACTCATTGAACTCGGCTTGCTTCTTGCTGGCTATAGAACCCCAAGCTTCACGAAACATGCGCCCAAGTACAAAAACACCAACTGCAGTGTAACTGTAGTACACGATTGAATTACAAAGTCCTCATAAAAACGATAAATGAAAAGCGCAAAGCAACAAAAGCAATAGATAACAATTTGGCGCACGAACTTTCAAACGCCTTTTCTTATTTCTAGACCATATTGCATGGATGACAAACATACTTAAAGCTCTTCAAATGCTCGAACATATAATGCCTGAAAGATGCTTGATGCTGTTTAAGCAATCAGTTCAAGCCATGATCAATGTGGACTAAAAGTTAATAATTAATTGCTACTAACTAGGTCGTGTTTCTTCCCTTTTCTTGCTAGCTCCAGCAAACTTAATACGTTACAAGTAGCATGTGTTTAAATATAAATTAAAAGGCTTCCATTATTCATCCAAGTAAAAAGTAACGTATTTTAACTTTTACCTCTAGAAACGGCAGTTACACTGAAATCAATACATGAGAAAGTGGATGCCAGAAAGAATAGGAAAAGAGGAAGTTCAAGATAAAAGGGCCATCAATAATAGACTTACATATTCCCATAGCTATTCTTGGCATATGCTCCACCCTCATGTCCGGCATACATGAAAAGTGAGCGGAGTGCTTGAGTGAAACCTGTATAAGTCAAAGTTACCAGAAATTTAGATGCAATCAGTAAGGCCAGAAATTGATGGAAAACGAAGACGGAGAAGAAAAAGGTTCTTGTATTAGTAAGACGCAAGAGAAACATCGAAAAGTTCGTTGTCTACCTCCATTGTAGCTAAACCTTTGAAACCATCTCTATCATCCTTGTCCTAACCTGCAAGAATCACATTAAGAAAACTCGAACATGTATTTTGCACTCTCCAAAGTATCCGTAACAACAAGATACTAACTTCAACTACTGACGGCTAAAGTTATGACTTACAATTTTTTACCAACACCTACTCAAAGTACAAGAATATGAGCCATTAATATCATAAAGTTCACTTGAAACAATCAATCGTCATCTGCTTATATCTGTTTAATAAGCTACAATAATCATAAAACTAGAAGTTATGGGATGGCTTACCTCTTGATCAGACTTCTCATTTTCAAATTTAGGGTAAAAGTTGCTCTAACTTGTGCGATTGAGTATGTCGAGCTGTCAGTGGTGAAGCTTCCAGTAATTACCACTGAACAGCTTACTCAAAATATCAGCAGGTGTCCCAGCAGATCCCGTTCGGTTTCCATTGTCTGGTACCGTCATTTGATCAGCTGGAGCCGAATTCAATCCTATTGCTGTGGAGCCACTTACTGTTCCATATGACTTGGGCTTCCATACAGCTTTTGTTCACGAGCAGGTACATGGTTCGTTAGCTCACTGCTCCCAAACTGTGACGGTGCTACCAATTCCTTGCCTGCATTTGAGGAACTCCTGAAGCTGACAATGACGAAGCTGCCAATGAGGCAGACAACTCGTTGACTTTTGACTTCTCCACCCATCTGTGTTCTTTACTGACTCCTTGCCGCTGAGATGTTTCACAATGAATATTCAGTTATCACTATTGCCACTAGCACAATACACCACCAAGTATGCTTGATGACTAGCAAGAGTACCAGGTCAGAAATGATAAAACCTAAACTCAGACAAGAACAGAAAACACCATCAAACATTCATAGATTATACTTCACATCACCATATGATTAATTTGAAATTGCTGCATCCAGGAATACTGATTTACACCACATTAACAGCTCAATCGCTGATCGCCAGACAATCCATAATTTTAGCAGCCGAGCACCAATACCGTACAAAAACACGAAGTAATCATCGATTAAGGGATCTCCGACCGCCGAAACACAAAATTAAACATGAAAATCAAGCATCAAGAGACAAATTACTACTACAATATATATATAAAAAACCTTAAAATAGGACAAAGACTAGAAACCAGAAAAACATGAGTCCATGCAAGCTCACAAACGATCGACAACACACCTGCATGCGAGGCATTGCGGGGGGAGAACGATGAGCCCAAGAGAGTGGGAGAGAAATGGCGAAACGGGAATAAGGTTCTAGAGGTAAAGGGCAAGCGAGAATAGAAGGTATTGGATAAAGAGCCGAGAAATCTCTGCGAAATAGACATTCACGGGAAAGAGAAGAATGGCGTATGTATCTATATATAGAAACAGATCATAGGAGAAGTTTCCAGCGCCTTTGAGAATTGTCCAGCCAATCGTATTCAACAATTTGTTGTTTATTCCATTGCCGCAGACCAGCTCAGTTTTTATAGGGGTTTTAGAGGTTTAACTGGGAGGAGTTTGCTTGTTCAGACTTCAGTAGGATCGGGATTTCCACGTGGAGCAAGAATTAAAAGAAAATTGAAAATGATAAATTATTGCGACCCAGTTTTCATATCCCCCGAAATTCAAATTTTCCAAAATTTGGGAACCTACTCCGTCGTGCCTTACCAAAGTGATCGTCGTTTCATCATTAATTGTTGCAGTCGGGAAAAGGATGAAAGGGATTGGAATCGAGTTGTGCGTGGAAGAAATTTTAGGAATTTTTAATTCATTTTAAATGAAGTTGTACTTAAAATAAGAACGGTCTAGTGAAGAACAATGGTTGAAGAAGAAAAGCGGCGGCTGAGAAAGAGGAATCTTTAATTCTTGAGAATGGAATTCAAGTATGGTGAAGAAGAATAGCGGCGCGGAGATTCAGGTATTCAGGGGCTCGGTTCCAGTTCGAACCGGCCCGTCTAAAATCCACGGGTGAAATACCCGCTTACCGCTTTCGTGTGATTGATAATGTCAATAATTGAAACTATTAGGACATAGCAATATAAGATATATTAAGATAGATAAAAATATGATAATATGTGAGATTTGTATCATATCTTATTGTTTGGTATATAAGATAGAAAACCCAGATAACATAAACTAGTTGTTTGATACAATAATTTATAATTGAGATTAAATTAGAAAATTACAATTTTAACCTTACAAACAAATTTGAAATGACAATTATATCCCAACAGATCATGAACACTTATTCCTCCCTGTAAACCACTTTAATCTACAACAAAATTGTAGTTTCGAAGATGCTTGACATGTAGCACAATTTCCCATCTGAAATTCTTGCATTGATTTACCATAGTCTTCATCATTCACATGAATCCAACTGCCAGTTTTTCCTTCTCTGTCCGACAGACTCTGCTCTCTCTTTCTCTCCGCCAAGCCTCCACACAATCCAGATTTGTCTGGAGCTATGTTCTAAAATTCCATCAATTTTGCAGTCCCAATCAAGATTTTGTTTCACCACTTATTCATAAACTCCAACAGGAGAGTGAAGTTCACATATTTCAGAACTTTCCATTCACTCCACATTTCCTTCTTCCATTTTCTCACACAAACTAACAATCACAAAATTCTTCTAACCTTTTTCACATTTTGAGTTCCCAAATCTTGGAACCCTTTTGTTGATTCTTCACCCAATGAGAAATGGAGCACAAACATAAACTCATACTAGTCGCAACTCTAACCCCATCTCTTAACAATTATTTTCCTCGCAATTTTTGTTTGAGAAGAAGAAAATCAGAAAATGGTGATAGAGATGTGGAATCCAATTTAGAGCGTAAGGGGTAGATACAGAGGATCTGGTAAAAAGAAACCTAGCACGAGTCAGTGCATGACAAGAAATTAATACCAAAATGAATCTCACAAAAGCAAAATAGACCGCAACATTCGTTTTTATTCAACACAGAATTGATTTGATCGTTTAATTTCACACATAAACAATAAAATTATACCAACCGAAGAGTCGAAACTGAAACGCGAGCTGAAATCGGAATAATTTGAGGAGCTGAAGCTGCCGCAAAGTGCAAGTCGCCGGAGCTCCTCCCTGTCGAGGACAGCACCCACCAATTTCTCCCAACTATCATAAACCCTCGACATTGTAACTCGTATTTTGATTTGTCTTTCTAAAACTGATCAAACATAAGTGGTCAGCGAGTTCGAACTGTGAAGAAAAATATTACCTTACAGAAATGGGGAAGCGACAGGGTTGGGAAGGGGAGAAGGAGGGTAGGGCAGTAAAATAAGCCTAATCTGGTCCATATTGTGCGGGTTGGATTACGCATTTGGAGGAGAACGCCAGATGCGAAAGCTGAAATGTAATAGTTAATTAAAACGGACCAAACGATTAAAACGAACTCCCAAGATAATAATATAGTGTACCAAACACATAAATTATGATAGATATATCCTCTATCTTAGATTT